>PVJA010007592.1:0-51980 GCA_004027025.1 Myocastor coypus
AGAAGGAGAAGGAGAAGGAGAAGGAGAAGGAGAAGCACTGAATAAGAGTTGCTGAGCAAGTCTCCTGCTTAAGGAGAGATTCCCACTGCCAGAAGTGGTCCCCGGAATTCCACACTGGGGTGTTCTTTCTGAGGGTGAGACTCTGGCCTGTTGAAGGCACTCCCGAAGGACATACGCCGGAGTCACTGCTCATGGCTAGGTTTCCCTCCATGGTAGGATCTGAGCTTAAGCTGTTTTTTTTTTTTTTTTTTCCTCATTTACAAAATGAGAATAATAACGCCTCCCTGAATCACTGTGACAAAAAATGAAAGCAAAATATGCAAAATAAAATATATAGCTCTAGCTAGTGAGTGGTCCCAACGTGGCATTTGTCCTCTGCCGGATCCCAGCCCCTACCTGTAGCCTGGCCTACAGTCCCTCCCTCTGCACCCCTTCTTCCTCATGAACAGCTCCCCAGTGCACCCATCACCTGCGTTCACCTCCTTAGGACACTGGCCCTTCCTTCCCTGCATCAGTCTCTCCATCTCTGTCTCCCTCCTCACCTTTTGATCCAGGCTTGCCCACATGTCCCCTGGAACAGGGATGCTGACTGAGAAGGAAGTCAGGGACATAGGCATCCCGTTAGTTACAATGCCTGGCACACAGTGGCACTGACTGAAAACTTGGAAAGACTCTCCTAACCTCCCTTCTTCTTACTGGTCATCCCACCCTGTACTAAGTCACAAGACTGCTCTTCTGAGTGACACTTTGCCGAGACCCTCTGGAGGTCCTCAATGGCTGAGAGACATGCTACGAGCTTTTATCTTATCCTCCACAGCCCAGCAAGAACCCAGTCCACTGACAGCCACACGCGTCATCTTGGAAGCGGACTGTCCCCAGTTGGACCTTCGGATGAGGCTGTGGGCAGTGCTGCCAACTTGGCCAGTACAACAAAGGACCCAAGCAGAGGGGTCCACCAGCTAAACCAATCAGGGTTCCACAGAACCAATGAGCTAGCAGGGGTTTGATGTTTCAAGCCGCCAGGCTTTAGAGAAACCTTGATAAAGGACAATAGATTCCTAATACTGTACCCAACTGCTGTCACTTGCTTATGGTGGCTCTCGTGTGTATCATCCACTATGAAGGTCTTTAGTATATATTACTTTGGGAATGAGCATGGTCATTTGGGTCTCTAGAAGTGCTGTGCTGATGGATGGGCCACTTTGTTCCCTGAGTGTTGACACGGAAGGGACGGAAGACATCAGCAGATGGAGGTGTTCTTTCTGTCTTAGTGGGACACAGTGTAGTCTGCTGAAAACTGGCTCTGAATTAGACATTTGGAACCCAAGTTGTTTCTACATCCTCCATGAGTGCGACTCTCTCTGAGGGCTCAAGTTCATCCTAAGCCAGGATCTAATTGCAATGAGCTGGGACATCACTCTCCACTCGTGTTCTAGGAGTCCACCAAGGTGGTCGCTAAGCATCCGATGGAGACATTAGCTTGGGGCTATGGAAAAAGCACCCATTTCTGAGTCCTTTGGGGATTTTTGTCATTCCTCTGCTGCACTGATGTCAGAGTTCCATGGAGATCCTACCTAGAAGGCACAGCCTGACTATGTTTGTGCTAATATCATGTTGTAAAAGTGGGAATTAGAACTCTAGACTGTATGGCTCCTGGCTTGTTGCTTTCACTAGAAAACCAGAGCCCACAATCCCTTTGCTCTTTAATCCATTCAATTCTAGGTTGCGATTTCATTCTAGGGAGATCTGACACTAGGAACTTGAGAAAGAAAACTATATATGTATATATGATGTATTTTTAGTACAGGGTCTCACTACACAGATCGGACTCACAGTAATCCTCCTATTTTCAGCCTCCCAAGTGCTGGGATTATAGGCACATGTGGCACCACACCCAGTGTCAGTTGCCATATCAGTGAACCCTGGGGGTGGGGCAGTACAGCAGGTGGTGCAGAGATCAAACTCCAGTCCCTGAACTTACTAAGCAGGCGCTATAGTCGGCTGAGCTATCTGATTAAGCCCTAAGCTGTGTATATGATAATTAGCCTTGTACAGACTTATAAGATACATAAATAAATTTGACGCTGGCAAAATAAGGAAGGTGGAGGAGAAGGAAGGGGGAAGAATTGAGATATGTTATGCACCTGTTTAAAAAAAAAAATCACCAATTTGAAGCTTTCGGAGGCTCTGGAGTTTGAGGAGTGGAGTGTAAAGTGCCAGGGGAAACACATTTCCTATGCAGGGAGGAAGAAGGAGAGCATCTCTTTTGCAGCCTGAATGAGAAACAACCACACACAAAGAGAGGAGACTCAGAAAGGAGCCTGTGTAGAGACTGTTGCCCTGGTACCAGACACAGCCCCTGGGACCCTGGCCTCACTGGGGCCACTGCAGAGAGGAGACTGCAGAAGCACAATTCGCACCTCCCCTTGTCTGCCCCAGGAAGATTTGCCCCATGGGTCTGGGGACAGTATGCTAACTTGGAAATTAAACAGCTAAAGTGGAGTCATTTTTCCTCCTGGAGAGTTCTAAGCAGATCACTCCTCTACTTTCAAGTATTTGATAGCTCCTGGCTCTCTATCGGAAAACACACCGAACACTCTCCCCGGCATGGATGGGCTGGCTCTGCCCACCTCCGCCCACTTCAACTGCTTTCTCTGTCACCGATCCCTTCCATCACACTGTGTTCCAGCCTGTTCATTCTCCCCTGTTCCCTGAATGCACCCTGTGCTGTTCTGTCCAGATGCCTTTGTTCCCACAGCAAACTCCCTCTCAAAAGCCAGCAACATCTTCAGGGCTCAGGGCCAGGATGCTCCCCACTCCCTCCCAGTGGTGTCTGATCCTCAGAACAGAACATGCACTCTGCCACCAACATCTGCTACTTGGCCATAATATGCTAATTTATGTAACTTTTCCCTCTGTGATATTATCAGTTGTGTAAAGGTACCAACAATAAATACTTGTGAATATGTGAACTTGACACTTCTTCCTCTTTGGTGCTATTGCTTGCATGTGAAATGCCCTCCCAGGCCCATTTTGTAAAGGACTGGACCCCAGTCCGAGGTGGAACCTTCAAGAGGAGGAGCCTAGTGGTAGGTCTTTAGGTTGTTGGGGGTGTGGTCTGCAAGGGGATTATGGGTATCTGGCCCCTTCCTCCTCCTATCTCTCACCCTTTGGCTCTGAGGGGAGTGGCTTTGCTTTTCCATGAGCTCCCACAAGGATGTGCTGTCCCCAAACCCTTACTCCAAGCGGAGGCTTAAAAACAATGTGCCCAATAGATCGCGGGCTGAAATCTTCTAGGTGGGTTGTTTCAGTATTTTTGGTAGTGAGGGAATGTTGAGTGACACAGTAGGCCTGTGGGCAGTGTTGGTTTGGAGTTGATGTCAGAGAGGGGATTTTCTGAATAAATAAGGATGAGATAATGAGGGTGGGGGAAGGTATATAAACCTAGTGTTCACTGGGGGGGGGGGAGGATGGCAAAACAAATACCTCAAGGCGCTGCAAACTGGAGACTTACAATGAACAATTAATTCTAGCTAATGAAACTTCTCACTTCCTTCTCCTGCTTGTTAAAAGCCGCCCCGACATGAAAAACATCCGTGACTCATTTTTATGCAAAGTTTCCTGTTGATAAGTATCAGCTCTAGCCATCTAGGTGAATAATCAAGTGTCATTTTTAATAAGTCAGCGACTCCTGTCAAGAGTTGTGACCAATTAGAACTCACCGCAATGAGGAGGAGGCTGGCGGGGTTGCTAAGCAACCGCCAAGCTGTGAGGCGCATTTAGATGCTCTTTTAGATTTAACCAGCGGCAAAGCAGAGTGACATTATGATTCTGGCAAAGGAAAACCAAATTATAACCCAGGATGGGGTACCCGTGATGAGGAGTGTGTTTTCTTTTAAATGCAAATGGAAAAGCAAGGTTTTAACAAGAATTTAAACAGTCCATCATTATACTGATTTTAATTAGGAGATTAGGTGTCAGTGGAATACAACTGTGTCGCAGGATAATGGTCTCTTGCTGCTAGATAAAAACCCAGACATTCTGGAAAATGGGCAACTGGTCAGGCAGGGATAATGTATTTTTGGACCCTGAAGTATTTATTACCACTGCTGCACTGGGTTATAATGACTTTCATTTTTTATTGTTCAGAAGGATTAAGAAATAAAAGCAAATATTAAAAATAGACTGCTGGAGGCTGAGGCCGTCTAGAGAAAGCTGCTTGCTCTAACGTTATTGGAAAACTGTGTTCTGCCTTAGAAGCCCTGGTATGTGACTGTCTGAAGAGTTTACAGGGAAAATTTAAAGGCCAAACAAAACTGTGATGATGGTTGTAATTCTGCAAAGACTTTTGCACTGAAACGGTTGTAGCTATGCATCTACTCATAAGCTGGCTGTATCAACTTAAATTTTTAAAAACTGTAGTCATTCTTGAGCAATATGTCTTCTTGAAGGCAGGAAAGGCCTACAGGGAATAATAACCACATCTGCCTCTGCCTCGGAGAGTCATATATTATTGACTGTGCCTCCCTGACAGGAAACATCTGGGTGAAAGTGAAAAATTAGGCAGAGAGCCGGATCCTCAGAGCTGCGCAAGATGCCAGTCTTTCTTGTTTGTCTGATGCAAAAACTGGGTCCTGGTGCATCACAGTGTGATAGCAGTGCACCTCTGCTCTTGACCGACACGGATGTCTACAAGTTCTCAGGGTGCCAGGGCTCTCCTGTCTAGCCAGACGGCCACCATCATCCTGGGTTTTTTGGATGAATAAGCAAATGGCCACCCATTTCCACTGGGATCTGTTGGACATGGTGTAGGCTTAGTCCTCAGGGAGGCTGTGTTGAGCAGGGCTTGTGAACCTTGAAATGGAGGGCCTAGCGAGAGGGCCTTAGGTCACTGGACATGTCCTTAAAGGTCCATCTTTCTCCTCTCCTTCCCCCCTTTGAGTCAATCTTTTTTTTTTTATTATTACTTTTAATGAGAAATAACATTGAGACAGTTTCAAAACATGTTAGTAGGACATCCACAATAATTGATGCAATACACATTGTTGTCTTCATAGTAGCTGTTCAGAGTACAAGATGCAGACAGGATAACTTTTCTAAACACTATTGGTACAAATATTTCTTCTCATTGAATTAAGAGAAAGTACTTGAGTACATAGAGTAATATTCCATAATCGTAGTGGGTTATTGGCAGAACTTGCAATGTTGAAAGCTGTTGACTTGAGCCTTTTACAGCTCAGCATAATAATTTGGCTTTACTTTTTATGCCTCATGGTTAAACTTTTCTGCTGGGTGGTTCAATCCAAGTTAAAGCAAGACCTATATAACAAAATATGTAATTTTCATATCTGATAAGGTCAGTCAAATCCCCTCAGGATTTACCTTGAAACCATGCATAGAGTATTGTAGAACTTTTGTCAGTGTTAGTCATCTGGATGAGTCGTGACCATTGCTTGTGGCCAGTTTGCCTTCTGTGAAAGCCTGAGGGAATATTTTCTTTCTAGCTGACCCTCCTTAGGCATACTGTACATCGTTGATTCCTTTCCTCGGTGGACCCATAATCTACTTGAACAGCAAATCTGGGACACCACTGAGTTATAGGATGCTACAGTACAGGTTCTCTTATTCTCCTCTCCTTTTTCCTTTTCTTTCTCCTTCTCTTCTTCTTTTGCCTCTCCTACCATTCCAGTTTGAGATATTAGTTTGCTTCTCCACCTTCTGCCACCCCTGCCCTGGAGCTCAACAGTACTATCCAAGCTTAGACTTTGAACCTACAAAACTTTGAGCCACATTTATCTTTGTAAGTTAGCCACTGTGGGTATTTTATTGTATAACATGCATGCCTGGTTTTGGAGCTGATGCAGAGCCTAATACCAGAGATGCAACCCAGGGGATCCTTGTACTTGCCAGGTAGGTTCTTAGACCTATGAGCTATCTCACTAGCCCCATTTTTTTAAAAAAAATTCTTTTTAAATCTATGAACAAGCTTGGCATTCACATATGTTTTCACCTGTTTGAAAAAATTTATTTGATTGAGTCTATAATAAACAAAGCTAAACAGATTTCTTTTTTAAATTTTATTACTTTTATTATTTTTTTGACAGTTTGAAAACACATTAGTGAGCAGATTTCTTTACTTCCTGATCTATATTAAAGTTTTATACAATCCCAGGATTGCTTGCTCATAGTCTTTGGCAAACAATCTAGCAAAGGACTGTAAACATCTGGATAAATCTCCTAGTTGCTCTTTTTTTAAAACCATTAATCCTTTGGGAGGTGGAGTGGAAGTTCTGGCAAATTTGCCAAGTAGAAGTTTCCCTAACTAAAAAAGGGGGCTGGGGGTTGTTTCCAAGATGCTCAGCAATCCTTTCATTATAAGTCTCAATAACTTGTGTGTCACCAGGCTGTGGCTGTGATGGTCTCTTTCTGAACTGCGTGGGGTGCAGCAACCCCATATTCACTTGTTTTACATCTCTACATATTATCCCTGGCAAGCCTGAGCTGGACACCAATGGAATCCTTCAAAAAAAAAAAAAAATATGGCTGCATGATATGATGGTGCTTTTAAAGTAACTTCAAGCATTATCAATGGAGGCAAACTAATATCCACACGAATAAAGATGGTGCCACCCAGAGCTTTTGATATGAAGGCACCCAGTGACACAGATGGGGGAGGACGTAGCTGCCCAGCCTTCTAAAGAAGTCTCAGAATTCTGAGAGAAAACAGAGCTTCATCTTGTGAATAAACTCTGAACCTTGATGACAAAAACCCAAGACTACCTACAAGTTCAGAAAAGTCCAGAGATGCAGACATTTCACAGCTGTTTCCAGGAAAGTGACTCAGGTCCCCAGTGGCCTGCCTGACGCTCAGCCTCCCTGAGCTGTCTCCCGGCTCTCCGTGACTTCATGTCTTTTTAACTTGCTTCCCTATTTTTTATGATGCACTTGTGACCGTCCAAAGAGAAAGCCAACAATTGGCTACATCCCCTTATTTTCGTTTTATTTATTCGTTTTATTTATTGCAAGTGTATTGCTCTTTTGTTTACTTTTCATTGCAGTCTTGCTGTATGTTGTTGGTTAGAATAAGTAGAAATCTGGGTTCTTCATTTTCTCATCCATCCATTCAGCAAGCCTTACTGAGCACCTACTATGTACCTAGTAGTATGGATGGCTAATGGCAATGTAAAAGAACACCTTGTCCCTGGAACATACATCTAGCAGGATGAGACATACAACAAACACAATAAATAAGTAAACTAAGTGGAAATTTGGTACTACAGAAAAACAGAATCAGATGTGGAGTAAGGGCATTTGGGGCCAGGTCCTTTGGGCTCAGGGAAGCAGCAACTGGAAGATGATGAAAGAGGGGACCACAGAACATTCATACCCCAGGGGTGTTCTATGCTGGCTCGCGGCAGAATTACACAGAGCACTTGTAAAACACACAGGTTCCCGATCACCTTTCTACATTTTGATTGTGTCGTGGTTAGAGTACCCAAGAGTCTTATGCACTTGTTGGATTTTACCAAAGTTGTTCTGGCCTAATCACAGTGAGAACTAGTGACCCAGAGATGAAACGCAGCCACAGCTGCAGCCCTAAGAAGCATCCAGGAGCCAGCCAGGCAGCTCTCTTGGGACAGGATGCTGTCAAGACGCTGCAGTTAAGCATCCTGCCCCCGCTTCTGCCTTGCTCTACCCATCTTCATAGACTAGACACCACTTCCGGTCGCATGCTGTACCCTATCAGTACCTCAGCTTGGGGGCTAATCTCCATGCTCAAGGTACCAAACCTTACTCTCCCTATGCAAAGGGAAATTATCTTAGGAATTATGAAGGTTCTCCTCTGACCAGGCTCTCCATGCCCATGGTCTTTCTGTGGTTCAAGAAAGCCTGTGTGTAAAACTAAAAATTGGCAAGGACTCCTAATTTAGGCAGGTGTGCCCTGCCTACTCAGAAGCTGGGGGTTCCATCAATGTGGTGAGTGAGGGAACCCTCCAGCAATCACAAAAGGACATTGATATTAGTTTGGCATTTCATAAACATTGTCTATGTTGTGTATGTTTTCATTCTCGAGTTTCCTTTTATTTAAGCAGCATATAATGCCTTTGACAACTCCTCTTCCTCTTCTTCTTCTTCTTCTTCTTCTTCTTCTTCTTCTTCTTCTTCTTCTTCTTCTTCTTCTTCTTCTTCTCCTTCTCCTTCTTCTCCTTATTCTCCTCCTTCTCCTCCTTCTTCTCCTCCTTTTCCTCCTCCTCCTTCTTCTTTCTTCTTTCTTCTTTTTGTCTTTTTGAGCTATGCAGTTCTGACTGGCTTTGACCTCACTTTGTAGCTCAGGCTGGTCTCGAACTTGCAATGATCCTCCTGCCTCAGCCTCTGCAGTGCTGGGATTACAGGTGTGCACCACCATGCCAAGCCAACTCCCTCCTCATTGAAACACTTTCCTTCCACAGTTTCCTGGTTTCCATTTTGGGCCCTCTTTGTAGTATCTCCTTTGTAGCTTTCACCTCTGCTCCTCCCTTAAATATGGTTCTCCCTAGAAAGCTGCTCTTACACTCTGGACTCTCTCTGGGCAGCCTCCTCACGTCCCGTGGATGGCCACCTTCCTGTCCTTCCCACAGCCAGCTTCTTCCCTAGGCATCTTCTGAAATGGAGACACAGAAGCTTAGGCTATCCAAGACTAAATTCTTCAGAATTGGGGGAAAAGTTGACTACTCCTGCCTGCGGGAGTGGAATCCTTTCAAATGAAACCCGGGAAACTGAACTGAACTATTATTTAGGATTGAAAAAAAAAAGATTTTTGCCAGGTTTCAAGTTTACTGGTAGTGTATGTGAAATAATGAAGCAACATCTGCAGAATTCCTGCCCATGAAATCTCTTAATACTGTACATCTCTCTTCTCTACTCTTTCTTCTCTCTCCTCTCTCTTCCCTTCTTTCTCTCCCTTTCTGCTTCTTTCCATGTCATGGCTTATTTCTAGATGTGCCCCTCAAAGTCTTATGCTATCACAGGTGAGGCTTCTGGGAGGTGGCTGGATGGAGCATGTGTGTGTGTGTATGTGTGTGTGTTACTGCATTATGGGTGTGATACTTGGATTGCTCCACTAATTGGTTCAGCATTGTGTTAGTTACTCTTCTCTCCTTGCTGGGACAAACTCCCAACACTCAAAATGAAGGAAGGAAAGGTTTATTTAACTCAGTTACTGGAGGTTTCAGTCCATATACAGCTGGCTCTGAGGCAGAGAGGCACATGGCAGAAAACAACCTTTCATGGCAGCTCAAACCACTAACTTCTTCTACCTACCTTACATGGAAATGCAAATCACCTGCCCCAGGGGAGGGGCAGCACCCATTTCCACAATAATCAATTACAAATTCCAGAAGCCACCTCATGACTGCATGGGCCTTTGGGGGGAAGGCTAGACACAAACCATAGCAAGCATAATTCTGGGTGGAGACAATGGAAGGCCCAGGAGGGGTGTGAGTGGCTCTGCCCAATAGACTCACAGTCTGGATGGAATAAAAAAGGGAAAGAGAAAGCTGCTGCTTCCTGATGCCTTCCCGCCCTGCTATGGACTGTTTCTCCTCTGCTCTGCCCCTCCATTATGCTGCTCTGTCTGGGAGCCAGCTACTTACAGACTGTAAGCTAAAATAAAGCCCCCTCCTCTAATTTGTGGGCGTCAGGTATTCTGTCCTAGCAATGAAAGAGTAACCAGGACACCCCATCTTAGCACTGTGAGTCCCTTGCAGAAACTTTTTTCCCTCCTCAAATGGTTCATGTACAGAGGATCTGAGTTCCAAAGTGGAAGAAGACCCTTCTGGATCCTTCTAAGACCCAGGGACTGGAGTGTTGGGTTTGTTTTGGAAATGCCACTGTGAACTTTCTGGAGTCTGCCCTGTAAGGTGCTAAGGAAACTGAGACCCCAATCAATCAGATTCCTTTTAACAAAGAACCATAGCTCGAGACTTATGAAACATTCCTGCCTCCCTTTTCTTTCTTTCTAGTCCATAACAATGCACTTTGGACTTCTGTAGTGCCGAGTAGTTGTTGCTTATGCACAAATGAACAGCTGTGACACGGCGCTTTCAAGGGATACTGTCAGCCTAGGTTTGCCACCCTGCTCTCCTCTTCCCCCTCCCTTGGCTATTGTTATGGTTTATGTCTAGTTGTCCCCCCCAAAGCCTCATACATTCATAAGGCAGGGACTTCTAGAGCTTGAGACTTGATTCATGATCCTTGGGATTATGTGTTTTAGTAGTGATAGGATCATGGGCCTAAGTACTTTTGGGATTATGGGTGTAGCCTAAGGTGGATAGGCTGAGGTAAAGAGCCTGAACATAATATAAACAGAGACAGAAAGACAGACTGGGCTGATAGTCTCTGCTATCCTGATTGGTTGGCTGCCTCTGTCACCATTTTGTTGCTGTTCCTCTGCCATGAACTGGATGCTCTCTGCCCTGCTCCACTCAGCCTTGGGCTAGCTGAACATGGACTGAAACCTCCACAAACTGAGCTAAATAAATCTTTCCTTACTTCATTTTGAGTGTCGGTATTTGTCCCAGCAACAAGAGAAAAGTAACTAAGACAGTTATCTAGACACTTTACATTTCATTTAATTTGCCCCTGTGGGTTAAAACAGTGGCTTACAATTTTTTTAAGGGAGGCCTGCTTCCTTTCAATAAATCCATTCTTTGATGAAACCTCAGCAGATGACAGATAAATATGGAGCAGTCTCCATTGCCCCAGGGGAGGCAGGATATCTCCCCTCTGGTGTCTTCTTGCCGGGCACTTCACCTGTGCTGGCTCCAGCACTCGATTTATGCTAGGACCACCTGGGAAGCTTTCCCAATCCCTCCAACCCAGGCTTCTTCTTTAAAAAGCCAATTTAATCTAAACTTCAAGGTGTGCAACCCAAGCAGCAGTGCTTTTCCAAGATGTGGTCTCCACTGGGAACCTGTGACCACAAACAGCTGGCTCCTCCTCGTGCTCACCCGCATCCAATCAAGGCCGAGAAGAAGGGGCCAAGTATGCACACGGCTTCAGATAAAGAAGAGAGGAGAACATTGTTTTTCTGCTACCTGAAACCTGCTTCCACACCTCAGCTTGTTCCAAACGGAGGCAGGTACTAAAGAACAGAGCTTCTGAGCCTCCATCTTTCCAAAGAAGCCTCAGGACTCCACTCCCTCTTCCCTCGCTGTGTAGACAGTGCCAGGGACAGTCCCAGGAGTTTCCCAGCACTCCGTGAAAGTCCCTTGGAGGTCAGAGCAGAGATGTGAAGAGGTTTTTTTTTTTTTTTTTTCTGGTGATAGCAGGGATTGAACTCAGGACCTTGATATCTCCCTGGCCCCTATGGAGAAAATTTTGAAGCTGGGTTGTCTTACTTCCCTACCCATAGGCTGGAGCACTCACTGTCTTTGTGCTCCAGTTTTCTCCTCCACAAATAACACTATTTTGTAGAGATGTGATAAGAAATGTGTATTTCTATAAATTTGAAGCCTCTAATGTGTGCCAGGCATACCCAGCTGAGTGTGAGCTAGTGTAACAATATTTTTAGGTTTTTATTTACTTTATTAATTTTAGTGAGCAAAAAATAGCGATGAGACAGTTTCACAACAGGCTAGTAGGACAGCTATAATAATTAATACATTGCATATTGTTGTCTTCATAGTAGTTGTTCAGAGTGCAAGATGCAGACATGATAACTTGCCTATTAGTACAAATCTTTCTTCTCATTGAAATAAGAGGAAGTAATTGTATATCTATCCTAATATATATATATATATATATATATATATATATATATGTATGTATAATTTTTTTCACTACAAAATGGTCCTACATGACAGCCAGTATTTTGGCCCTAGCCCTTCAAGGTCAGTGAGGACTCAGGCCATAGAGAACCTGTACTGTAACACCCTGTATCTCAGTGCTGTCGCACATTTTCTGTTCAAGGAAATTATGAAGCCACAGAGAAAAGTCATCGATGATGCATAGTGTGCCTAAGGAGAGTCATCTAGAGAGAAAACATTCTCTCAGGCTTTCACAGAGAGCAATCTGGTTAAGCAATGGCCGTGACTCATCCAGATGACTAACTCTGAGAAAAGATCTGTAAACTATTGTAAATGGTTTCAACGTAAATCCTGAGGGGATTTGACTGAACTTAACAGATACAAAAGTTACATTTTTTGTTATATAGGTCTAGCCTTATCTTGATCTTAATCATCCCACAGAAAAGTCTAACCATGAGGTATAAAAAGTAATGCCATATTAATAGGCTGAACTGTAAAAAGCTCAAGTCAACAATTTCTGACATTGCCAGTTCTGCTGATACCCCACTACCATTATGGACTATTGGGCCATATTGGGTTATTTTGCTGAATTCATGCACCTATAATACTTGAATGGCAATGGAATACCTATCTCTGACAAAACAAAACAAAAAAGGGGGATATAGTGCAACAAATTGAAACAGTCCTCACCAAGACCCAAAACCTACTTTTGGAAATGCAAATCTAAATCATCGTAGGTGTTGAGTGCTATGTCTCAACAACAGGAAAACTGACTAGTGGAGAAAATCAGTCTCTATTAACTGAACCTGAACATGACTAAACATGGCCAGGCAGTTTAGAGGCCTTTTAACTAGTTTACAGGAGATATTAGAAAAAATGTGGACAACAAGGCTGAAGCAAGCCAGATGTGGTAGCCCACACTTGTGATTCTAGTGCTCAGGAGGGTGAAGCAGGAGGATTGCTGAGAGACCAAGGTCAGTCTGGGCTACATAGTGAGTTCAAGGCCATCCTGGAATTGGCAGTAATATACTATTTTTAAAAACAAAATGCTGAAGAAGCCCTAGATGCTGTAGGCTGAGCTTGATAAGAGATTCTGGTCAGAGCTCAGAGGACCAGAATGCTGGTAGGAAATTACAGTAAAGGCTAATGAGGTTTCATTAGCAAAGAAAGACTTAATTGGTCATTGGCCCTGAGGTGATGTGAGTTACACTCTTGTGAAAATGTGTTTGCATTTTGCCCATATCTGCTGGAGACTGAGATTAAATATGGTGGATTAATTAATCTTGTGGAGGAAATTCAAAGGCAGCTCAGCACTCATACTGTGCCATAAGTACTATTGGCTACTTTCAGTCAAACTTACAGTAAAAGTTGGAGGCAAAACACAGCACAGAAAAATTTAAAAAACTTAAATATTGGCCCAGAACGAACTATAGGTAAAGTTGGGACCAAAGTAGGTATGGCTGCTAAAGAGATTAGCACCACTGAAAAGAAACCAAGTACTTTGTTTAGGGATAAGAAGAAATAATGCTTTGAGGGCTTCTCAGAAATTAGCAAAGCCCTGCCTATTTCAGGTTCAAGGGCACAAAAGCATAACCCTTTCATTTGAAAAGAGAGTCTGTGGAACCCTTGCTTATAAAGGACCTACGGAATTGGCTCCTCAGGAATTCTTTCACAGTGGTCAGCTATCTAGGCATTGAGAAGCCTCTGCGGCCATGGTCTGAGGTGGTCTGGGTGCTGCTGCAGCTGACAAGAAACCATGACATTACTCATCTGTTGCTGGTTTACAAAATACAAGAGTTGTGATGTCAGAAAGATTTTCTCCCAGATTTCAACAGAGGGCTGGGATACCAGGCCTCTCAGAAACCCCTGAGGGGGCAAAGTATAAAGCTGTGGGAATGAGGCTAAAGGCACAGTAGAGATCCCAGGAAGTCAAAGATGCCAGGAACATGAAATGTCTGTTAAGGAAAGCTGCAGGCCATGAGCATATCCAGCCCAAAGAGAGGCCATATGGTTTATGACCAGATGGGTCATATGGCTGGGGTAACCCAGTAACTCACACTTTACCAGCTTATACCCAGATGCTAGATACAAAGCTGTAGGACTTAATGTTTTCCCTCCTGGGTTTCACTCTTGCTTTGGTCTCATTGTTTTCTCCTTTGCTTTTCCTTCTTTTTGGAATGGTAATATATACTGAGTGATATCATGCCTTAGGAATTACATAACATGTTTTCATTTTTACGGAGGTTCACAGCTAAGATTTTGCCTTCAGTCTCAGAGACAGTAACTTGATGTTTCCATTATGCAGTTCAGGTTGCCTTGAGCTCCCTTTGTAGTTCAGGCTGACCTCACACTTGCAATTATTCTCTTGCCTTAGCTTCCCCCAAGTGCTAGGCACACCCCATCATGCCTGGCGAAAGACTTACTTGGACTCATGAAAAATGCTAGGACTGTTGAGATTCTAGAGAAGGGATCATTGCTTTTTTGTTTTGCTTCGTCTTGATCGTTGCATTTTTGGTTGAACACAAGACAGTGATGTTAGGTGGAATTATGCCTTGTGTCTATTTGGGGATCAAATATGATATAAGGAGGTGTGTTTGGGTATCAAGTTCACAAGGGGTGGAATGGGGGTTAAGCTTGATTGTGTCAACATGATTAGCATGATAGCCACCCAAAGGATGGCTGGAACATGCTTGGTGGGCGTGGCTTTGGGTAGAATATCCGGTCCCTCCCTATGACCTGAGTCCTCTGAATCTATGAACTAACTCAGACTTTTCCTCTTAAGTTGTGGATGGCCTGTATTTTGTCCCAGCAATGAGAAAGCTGACTAATACACTGTCTGACTGACCCACGTCACAGGGATTGAAGTCCTCATTCCAGAGTTATTATGGAATTCAGAACTATAGAACTTAAAGCTGTGTTCAGCCTTGAGGATGAGGGACCCATCAGGATCAGGCTCAAAACCTAGTATTTGGGTATCAGACATTTGAGAAACTGACTGAGAGACAAGGCAAACACCCACTTTTAGAGGCACAACTAGGAGCAAGTGGCCTTTTGGGTTAGAAAAAGAGAGAGCTAGACCTTAAGGAGCTAGTGGCATCTTGCAGAGACTCTTTGTCCCCCTGATTCAGTCTCAAGGGTTATCCTGGGCAGGAAGGCCAGCTCGAGTTCTTCCCAGAATATCCCCTTCCTCCTTCCGCAGCTATGACCTCCCTGCCCAGGACTGGATTCAGAGCTCACCTTTATTTCAAGCCATGCTCCCCTTCCTGACTATGCAAAGTGTGTGTCATTGTTTTGTAGCTACTTCATCTCCAGGGAGGCTGTTTTAAGTGTGTGCTCAGACCCTACCCCAGATCTCCTGAGTCAGAATGTGCATTTTTAACAGGTTCCCCACAGAGTCCATTATGCATGGAAGGAGGAGAAGCCTGTTCCAGTTTTCTCACGGGGCTCCAAAGTGCCCTGAGCAGGGTCTAGGGACTGAGCTGGAGTGCCTTAAGTGCTGTTAACTCACAATTGATTGATGGCAGCTGGGGATGGGGAGGCTGGCAAGGTGGCAAGCAGTCAGCACTGGATCCCGTGTGTTTGTATAATAGAGAAGCAAAGGATCCTGGGAAACCGGGCTTTGGATGTGCTGCTGGGCAAGTGATGGGGGTGGGCTGCCCGTCTATTGTGGCTGAGATACAGAAGTCTGTTCCCAACAGGACAAGTCTGCATTTCCTGTGTCTTACCTCGTTTAGCTTTTCAGGACTGAAAACAGAAGTCAGGATGCCTCTGACCTCTTCCCATCTTTTGTCACG
Organism: Myocastor coypus; assembly: GCA_004027025.1. Lineage (NCBI taxonomy): Eukaryota > Metazoa > Chordata > Mammalia > Rodentia > Myocastoridae > Myocastor > Myocastor coypus. The sequence continues at coordinate 15,581 of PVJA010007592.1, forward strand.
CAAGCAGAGGATGCTGTTGGCTACTGGTTGGGGCTCCAAGCCCGATACCTGATGGAAAGGAACAAGCAGAGGGTCAGGACAAGGGAGCCAAAGCCACTGGGCAGCAATACAAGGTCATGATAAACACCCTGATGAAAGTCCACCAGGGAGCGGGTCATGGGACATTTCTTTAGCAAGGACACAGAGGACTGCAGAGGTCCATGGGTGATGACCCAAGACTCACAGCAGAGGCACAGGGGGAACAGCAGAGGGCTGTGCTGTGCTGGTCTGCTTCTGCCCTGGGACAGTACAGTCATCACCATGGAAACAATTCAGAGGCCCCTGTGTACTGTATAGCTGCATCCAAGAGTGCGGGTCCTGGGAGGACAGGACAGGCTTCCTGGAGATGGCCAGTGCCTCCTGTGGTGGAGCATCACATCTGAACTTGCAACAGGAGGTTCAGTGGATTGGCTAGGTTGGGCTCAGAGTGAACAGACTCAGGTGTCTTGGCCTTTTGGGGTGTGAGTGGTGGAAAAAGCGAGGGGAGAAGGGAGAAGCTTTGTGTAGCGTGTCATCCCAGACCATGTTGCCTGTGCTTCCAGGAGCACGTGGGTGCCATTCCCATGTTCTTTCTCCATCTTTTTCTCTCAACAAACACTTGCTGACTGCCTAATGTGTATGCTGTAGACTACACCATGTCGTCTTAATAAAGTTGTAACCCCAGAACCTCAGAGTGTGATTATCTTTGGACATAGGGCCTTGAAAAAAAAAGATAACTGAAGGAAAGAAACCAATTTGGGCAGGCCCCAATCTAACATGGCTGGTGTCCTCATAAGAAAAAGATAACTAGGACACAGACATGCGCAGATGAAAGACTGCATGGAGAGACAGAGAGCAGTCATCCACAAGTCAAAGAGAGAGGCACAGGTGACACCAGCCTCACTACAGCCTAGTCTTAGATTCCAACCTTCAGAAATTGTGACAGAGTGGATTTCTGTTGAGCAAGTCCCCAAATCTGAGGTACTTGGTGGTCTGGGGCCAGTGCTAGTAAACTGAGTAGGCCCAGGAAGTTGGTTATAAAGCTGTGAATGGGTTGGGGATGTAGCTCAGGAGCACAGCACCTGGCTGGCAAACAGGAGGCCCTACGTTTGATTCCTGGCACTAGAGAAAGAAAGAAAGAAAGAAAGAAAGAAAGAAAGAAAGAAAGAAAGAAAGAAAGAAAGAAAGAAAGAAAAGAAGAAAAGAAAAGAAAAGAAAAGTCTTGAATGAAAAGGCTATGGCTTGGTAGTCCAGAGCAGAAGTGGAGAAGAAGCTCATAAATTAGATGTCACTGTTTTTGAGAGAGTGAACAAACATTAGGAAGAGAAAGAGGGCAAGGGAGCCACAGTGGGAGGTGATGTGGGCAGGAAGCATCTCTGGGGAGGCACCATCGAGTGAGCCTGGGAATATGGCGTCAGCGCTCTCCTCAGCCCCCCTTCCTGGCCACACTGTCTCCTTCTGAAAACAGCTCCCCCAGCCAAGTAGTCACAAATGGAGCCCACAGTGTATCAGAGTGGCCTCCAGCCCCAGGGCAACTGGGCATGTGGAGGCAGGGAGGTCCCAGACCAAGCCCTCACCAGAACCGTGTGTGATGACGGTTATACTATTGCTTCTCACTGTTTTAATTTTGGTTGAAACATGAAGCCAGCCATCATAATTCCAAAGCCTTGTAAAAATTCCTATTTAGAGGAAAATTATAATTTTCTGATAAAATATGAACACTCAAAATAAGCCATAACATATAACTGCGAAGTATCTAGAGGACTTAATTATATATTAGAACCATGTTGCTGGGACATTTTTCTGCAGAGGACTACCTCTCTATATTTAGAATGAAATTCTTTAGGAGTATATGGCCACTAAATTATGGGTTCATGGAATTTTTGGAACATAATCTGTTTGTTTAGGTTCCAGAGTCAAAGGAGAAAATCATATATTATGTGTATTTATAGAGTAGCAAAGCCCTGTGCTGTGCCACACTGTGAAGACGTTTTACTGGAGGAAAGGTTTCTATGGTTCTGAAGAAGCAGCGTAAATTGGAGATAGGAATCAAGATTGATTGGATTTGGATCCATCCTTAACACCTGAGGCCTGAATGCTATTTATGTCTCGCACTTCAAGGACAAGTCGCACCTCCCGGTGTCTTAGGTCACCACAACCCTCAGCTCTCTCTCCCGCCCACCTGCTGTGACGCCCTCTCCCCTTCCCCTATCTAGAAGCTCTGTTGGAATTGCCCATTTTTTGGTGGGAGCCATGAATATAGCCATGTCTTGTTGCTAGATGGTACACCACAAGAAGAAGAGCAATAATTTGGTTACCTCAAAAGAGCTATGAGTTGCTGAAAGGACGTGAAACCGCGCAACGTATGAATAGTTGTTAGTATGGCTTGTGTCTAGTTGTTCCCCTAAAGCCTCATGTGGTCCCTGGGGCAGGCTTCTAGAGTTTGTGATTAATTCATGATCAATGTGGGGATTATGAGTGTGAGTGCTATACCCGCCCAGGGTTGGGCAATCTGCGCACAACCTGAGGAAGAGGGAGACCCTTGCGAGCCGCTCCTCCCTTTGCTCTTTGTTGTCTTCCCCCACCATGAGCTGCCGCCTTCTGCCTTGTGCCACTTTGCCTTGGAGCCAGCCGAGTATGGATGGAAACCTCCACTAACTGTGAGCTCCATAAACTTTTCCTTCCTTAATTTTCTGCATTGGGTATTTTGTCCTAGCAATGAGAGAAAAGTAACTGAGATAAGTGCTTAACTTGAAAAGAGAAGATTTGAAATATTTGCCAGTGGTACTTGGTGGCACTGTGTTCAATAAATATTTAGGGAATGTATATTCCAGCACATGAAAAGAGTTTAGGTTGTTTTTATGACCTAATGGGGGTAGAATGAAACTTAGTAGTAGGAGCTTGCAGGACACTGAGCTTATCTCAGGGGGAACTGTTCTGTTCCCAGTAACCAGGCTCTGGTACCACTTTTAAGGTTTATTGTATAAGAAGCTTGGGCACCTGGAGGAGTTTGGTTTAGACTACCTCTCCCAGAACTCTTCCAATCCAGAGACTTCATCTCCAGGAGTCCAAACCAGATATTTTTGAAAATGAGCTTGGGGCTGGCCAAATAGCTCAGCAGATTGAAGCACCTGCAAACAGGCGCAGGGGCCAGGGTTTGATCCCTGGGCCTGCCAGGCTGGCCCTGCCCCAGAGCACGCTGAGACAGCAATTGAGACTGGGCTGGTGGTGTGTGCCTGTAATCCCAGCTCTTAGGAGGCTGTAAACAGGAGGATCACTATGAGTCTGATCTAGTAGTGAGACCCTCAACATCCTGGAGACCCTTCCCTAAAGTACAAAAAATAAAATAAAATTATCTTGTTTATGCATAGTTGCTGAAAGTGGTGGCAATATAGGCATAAATTAATGTTACCACCTCAGTCAGTTTTTCATGTACAGCAGCAGATAAAGTACACTCACTCATGTGTGTACAGCCATCTCCACCGTCTGTCCACAGAGTTCTTGTCATCCTGCAAAGCTGAAATACTGTGCCCATCAGGTGACAACCCTGCCCACCTCCCCAGCCCTGTGACAGGAGTTACTACTGATGACAGCCAGAAACCAACCTGGCTGTGTGACAGGGCACTCGAATGCCAGCAGGATGGAGACCCAGGTCTCAGGGGAAGGGGGCTCAGGAACACAGGGCTTTCTAGGTTCCTGCCTGGTGGCCTGGCTGTATGTTCCAACCCTCAGCAAGGACCCCATCAGTCTCTGCTCACACCTTTTCAGATGTCAGGAAATCGGCTAGCGAGTGGCCACCAGCATTTAGAGAAGAAAGAGACAGGCCACCGAGATAGCTTAGCAGTCTAAAGTGCCTACTTAGGCAAGGTTAGGCAACTGCAGAGACCGAGGTTCAATCCCTGGCACCACATGCTGTGCCAGGTCCAGCCCAAGGCAGGCTGAGCTGGTCATCATATAAATAAATAAATAAATAAATAAATAAATAAATAAATACAGTTAAAAGTGTTTATTTTGTAAAAAAAAAAAGAAACTAAATTTGCTTAGTACAATTTATAAACAAAGCCAGGCAGAATGGCACATGTCCATAATCCTAGCTACATGGAAGGCTGAGGCAAGAGGAATACAAGTTCAAGACCAACCTGGACAGATCAGTGAGAACTTGTCTCAAAATAAAAATAAATAAATAAATATTTTTAAAAATAGGAAAGAAAGAGAAACAAGAAATGCTGTAGAACAGAGTAGAAAATATACAGGTGCTTTCACAAAGAAAAATCCTGTATTTTGTTGTTATGAAGCACACTCAGCATATGTGTGTGTGTGTGTGTGTGTGTATGTGTGTGTGTTTGTGTGTACCCAGCGATTGAACTCAAGCCCTTGTACTTGCCAGGCAAGAGCTTAATCTACTGAGCTATCTCCCCAGCATCCCCAGTATTTATTTTAAATTATGGCTCAAAAAAATATGAAAAAACCAGTTGTAACCCAGACCCCAAACCTGAGAGCCACCTTCTTGCTCTGAACTGCAATCTAATCAGTCACAACTCTGTCATCTCTTTGATCAGCCACCTCTCTCCAACCTCCTGGGAGGGATCACCTTTGCCTCAGCTCCTAGCTGGTTCCCGTCTTACACTGCTCTGCCCTCTGCACTGCGGCCAGTGGGGTCTTGCTAAGGCCCTACTGCGTATCCCTCAGAAGCAAAGCATGGAATTAGTGGTGGGTACCAGAGGCCAGGGAGACTGGGCGAGGGGATAGGCCAGCTGTTCAAGGTGCTAAGGTCCAGTTAGATGAGAGCAAGGCACTCTGGTGTGCTACTGCGCAGTAGGACGACAGCTGTGGTGTGCTGTGTCTCAAATGCTTTCATCTGGCAATCTGAACTTTTTTTTTTTTTTTTTTTCGTATTTTAGGGAAGAGTCTACAGGGTGTTCAGGGTCTCACTACTAGATCGGACTCATGACGATCCGCCTGTTTACAGTTTCCCGAGAGCAGGGATTACAGGTGCTAGCCACTACGCCCAGTCTCAATCACAGTCTCAGCACATCCCTGGGGCAGGCTAGATATGGCAGTCCCGGAGATCAAACCTCCAGCCTCTGAGCCTGCTTGCAGGGGCTTTAATAAGCAATTAATCTGAAGACAAGAATATGCAATATAACAACCACCGTTGAGTTCCTATCTTATTGTTTAGTGAGGTTCTGTTTTGTTTCTACATGTTTTTTTTCCTTCAGGCTTTTATTTTCTTAAAACTGTAGGCAAAAGCTGGAAGGAGAGATACTGAATAATTTCACCAAGAAAAATGATACATGAGAAGAGAGAACTGTGTTCAGCCTTTTAAGCATTATACAGCGTATACATGCACCAGAGTACCACACACACAGCTCCTCATTATTAGGTATAAAATACTTCTTTATATAGCAGTTTAAAAAATAAAGCTTATCTAGCTTTGCACAACAGTTTCTTTTGTGGCATTTTCCCCTGGTGCCAGCCAATGCCTCTGCCTTTCTGAGTACAGCACAGAGCCAGAGGGATCTTTAATTTCCAGCCCCTTGTGGGCAGTCAGAAGAAGCATGATGGAGCTCTCTGTGACACCAGGCTGTACCTTCTCCTCCATGTGGATAGATAATGTGGTGTTAAGAGCATGGCCTCCAGGGACAAGACCTCTGAATTCAAGTCTGAGCTTTGGGTGACCTTTAGAACGGGTCTTTCTGGGCCTCAGTTTCCCAGTGTACAGTTTGAGATGGTAATGCTCCCTACCTTCTAGAAGGATTGTGAACCTCTCACATAAGGATTTCCTGAGTGACCCATATATACGTGGTAGGCCCTGATGAGGTGTCTGGGATACCACTATCAACAAACAAAGCTTCCTGCGCTTCTGGATTCCAGTGGAGAAGGCAGATGACAAGCTTAACAAGGGGAGTTTGTAGCACAGTGGGGTTGGGGTAGGGATACATAATCTGCTGTCTGCACTGGGCCCCAGGGTGAGAGGAATGTGCATGGTGGCCTTGGTGGCTTACTGAGACTTCCTCTCTCAGTGAGTAGGGGCAGAGGAGAATTTCAAACAGAGTGTTGGGAGCTGGCTGATGTTGTAAGCAATCGCTCTGTTTTTTTTTTTTTTTGGAGTTGAGAACAGTCTGAGGACACTTCAGACAGAGTGATGGGTCCAGCATGGACCAGGTGTGTGGCAGGAGGCAGGAAGGTGTGAGTCAAGGATGGTCACAAGTGCTTCCAACCTGTATGCTGAGCTGGGTTCACATCATCCTCAAAGCCTTTAGGCCCATTGCTGGGGTGGTGTTGGAGGCTGCTTTCTGCTATTCTGTTAGTGTCCTGATGGTGCCACCCTGACTCTCAGCTCTAGTCCTTCTTGCTAGCTCTAGCTCCTTTTACCTGGCACTGTCAGCCCTACTTGGACCCCCTTTCTCATTTGCAAACCAACTGCTATTCACCTTACAGAACACAGCTGAGGAACGCCACCTCAGGAAGGTGAGCTGCCTGTACTCCAGCACATATACAAATAACATCTCTCCTGTTTTCAAAGGACTCTTTTAAAAAATGATTATTGGGAGTCAGTGCAAGTTCATGGAAGACAAGTGATGCCAACCTAAATGTGTTCTTTGTACTTCCATAGAGAGGTGGATCTACAGAAGGGGTAGATAAAACATTTGACTTAGGTAACTAATTCTGTTGGGCAACTTGATAGCTTGGAGAGCAAGAAAATCAGAACCCTAGCATTCTGGAACTAAATGGACAACCATAGCCTTCTCCACTTAGCTCAGCCCAGTGAAGATTTTCTTTGTTCTTTTAATAATAAACTACTGCTGGGGGCCAGTGAGATAGATCAGCAGTCTAAAGCGCCTACTTCAGTAAGCATAGGGACTGCAGTTCCATCCCTGGCACCACATGCCATGCCAGCCCCACCCTCATTGAGGCCTGAGCCAGCCACAAAAAATAAAGATAAAAATAAAAAAGCATAAGCTGGGTTGGGAAGATAGCTCAGTAGAATAAGTGCTTGCCTGGCAAACAGAAGGACCTGAGTTCAATCCCAGGCCTCACAAAAAAAAAAAAAAAAAAAAAAAGTTCACCTGGTTTTTTTTTTTTTTTTTTAAAGCAAAAGCTACTGCTTTACAAGAAACACAGCTAAGAAGATTCCTGTGGCAAGGTTACCATTTATGTAACATTACACTGGACCATCTCATAAGCCAGATGATTCCAAAGTGTGACCAAGAACCCAGGTGTGGTAGCTCCACCTGTCATCCCAGAACTCAGGAGGCTGAGGCAGGAAGATCGCTGTGAGTTTGAGGCCATCTTGAACTATGTAGTGAGACCTTGTTTTGAAAAACAAAGAAAGAAGAAGAAAAAGAAGAAGAAGATGATGATGATGAAAAAGAAGAAGAAGAGGAGGAGGAGGAGAAAGACGAGGAGGAGGAAGAAAAAAGAAAGAAAAAAAAAAAAAGAAGGAAGGAAGGAAGGAAGGAAGGAAGGGAACATCTGACAAAGATTTAAGAAAGAGGGGCCCGGCGGGATGCTCAGTGGTCTAAAGCGCCTGCTTGGGGAAGCTTGGGTGGCTTCAGGGACCGCGGTTCAATCCCCAGCACCACATGCTGCGCCAGCCCTGCCCTCAGGGAAGGCTGAGCCGGCCATAAAAATGAGTGAATAAACAAACAAAGGTTCTGAAACAAGAATAAAAATAATAAATAAAATAAAAAATCCTTTTAAAAAAAAGATTTAAGAAAGAAACATTACAGGTCAAAATTTCTCATGAAAATAGAAACAAATTTTAAAAAAATATTATCTAATGTAATCCAATGAGATGTTTAAAAAAATCATTAAGACCAAGTGGGACTTATTTCAAGAATGCTCCCTTTGGCAGCAACCAATATAACTTGTTGCATTCACAGATTAAAGTAGAAAAACACGTAGAATCTTAACAGATGTAGAAAAAACTTGATAATACTCAACACCTATTCATAGTAACAGCTCTTGATGGACTCTGAATATAAGGGAACTTCTTCAATCTGATAAATGACACGAAAAAAACCCAGAGCTCATGCTCAATAATGAAGCATGTAACACTTTTCAAGTTCGGAAACAAGACATTTATGTCAGCTGTTATATATGTCTTTGACATTATAGAAAGTATAAAAGGCAAGAAAAAGACATGAAATCTATAAAAATTATACAGAAGAAATAAAACTATCAGTTTTATTTTTTATGTATTTTAGGACAGGGTCTGCAGAGTTTCATTATGTAGATCGGACTTGAAGCGATTCTCTTGTTTTCACCTCCCAAGAGCTAGGATTACAGGTGCATGCCACCACACGCAGTCTCAATCACTGTCTCAGGGGGTTCCAGGAGTGGGGCTGGCATGGCACAATGGGGATTGAACCCCTGGCCACTGCACTCTGCCTAAGCAGGCATTTTAGTCCTATCTGTTTGTTTGTTTGATTGATTGATTTTAAGTGATTCACATTTTTTTCCCCACATTTTATTTCTCTAGTGACATGTTTACAGCAGAATATAAATTAAACGCCTGCTTGCACACCAAATCCAGCTCCTTCAGGTGGTTTCGTCAGTGAGCTAAGGCCTCCTGCTGGCTCACAACAGAAATGTCCACTCCTTGGTCCAGGTTTGGGAATTCTGCCAGCTTTCAGCTCATCAATAATTTCTTCAATATCCTTCGGCATCAGGTCCTCATAGTAGTTGTCATTTCTTTGAACTATTGGTGCATGTACACAGGCCCCTACACATTCCACCTCTGTAAGAGTGAAAAGTTTGCCAGATGTAGTCCCCAACCTTTATTCCCAGCTTTTTCTGAATGGTCAGAGTCTTGGAGCATGCCAGGTATAGTAGTGCAGACCTGAACGTGGTACTTCCCGACTGGCTTCCGGTTGTACATTGCATAAAAAGTCACTACTTCATGTACTCTGACTGAAGGCATTTGTAAAATTTCTGCGACTGCATTCATAGCAGAGATGGACAGCCAGCCATTCTGTCTTTGGGCTAAGCCCAGAACTAGGAGCTCTGCTGCTGCTTCGTGTCCTCCTAGTTTTGTTTTGTTTTTAAACAATTGCTTCTATCCTCTTAGAGTTTTCTGCTGTGAAATGAAATGGAGTGCCTGGATTCTTCTCAGGAGTATCTCTGTGCACAAACAAGGCTCCTCCAGCACCATGTCACACAGCTGTCTCATGCAAATTCCCTGTCTTCCCCATGAGGCTGGGGCCCACAGAGCCAAGGAGAACATGGTGACCCTGAAGTCCCCCTTTCCAGGCCCTATCAGTTTTATTATAGGTGACATGATCATACAGCATAAAAAATCTAAGAAGTATCCACAAATAAACTATTGGAATTAACTTGGTGGTTAATAAGATTATTGAGGTCAACTTCAGTATAAAAATTAGAAAGTGAAATTAAATAATTTAAAATAACTGTCAAATGCCTAGGAACATATATGACAAAGGATGTACAAGGTCTCTATACTGAAGTACAAAACATTGCTTTGTAGAGATTCTACATTTATGGGTTGGAAAATTCAATAGTGTGATGATGTCAGTTCTTCAAAAAGTGGCAAGCTGATTTATAAATAAGTGCATCGAACCAAAGAACCTGGCGTCTATGCTACTATCTTTTGAGACTGTAAAGCTATAACATTTAAGACAGCGTGATGTTGAAGGGAAGGAAGGATAAATAAATTGACTAGCAACACAAAATCAGATCCAGAAATAAATTCACACACCTGATCTCTTGACTTCTGTTATAGCTTGTATCTAGGTGCCCCCCAAAGCCTCACGCAGTCATGGGGGCAGCTTCTAGAGTTTGCGATCAATTCATGATCCAGTGCTGGGATTAGGGGTGAGTGCCACATCCGCTCTAGGGTGGGTAACCTGCATACATTATAAGGAAGGGAGAGAGGAGAGAGGCTTGCTAGGTGCCTCAGCTAGGTGTCTCTCTCCCTTTGCTCTTTGCCACCATGAATGGCTGCCCTCTGTCATGTGCCACTCTGCCTTGGAGCCAGCCACGTATGGACTGAAACCTCCACCAACTGAGGGCTAAATAAACCTTTCGTTTTTTAATTTTGGATGCCTGATATTTTGTCCCAGCAAGAGAAAAGTAACTGAGACAGCTATGATGAAGGTGCTACTAAATTCAGTGGGGGATGGGGGTCTTTTCAGGAGCACCTGGCTTAAACTGACTTCTTACTTTGTAAACAGAAGCTAACTGAAGATGGATCATAGTCTAAGAAGTGAAAGGTACAACAAGTAAGACCTGTACTTTAGGACAATGTCGTTGTATCCTTGGAGATAGTTGAGATCATTCACACAGAAAAACAAAAGCAATGCCAAAAGAGCAGATTTTGGTCAGCTGGTTTTTATGATCGAAGAATGTTACTTAGAACACGAGTCAGCAAGCTACAGACCAAGGGAAGATATTCACAATGCATTTATGTGATGCAAAACTTAGAACATATTACAATGACCATGAGTGGACCAGGAAGAGGCAAAGACTTAAGTAAGGACAATGCTGGATTGGCCAACAAGAATATGCAAATGTATTCGGCAACCCCACTCACTAGACAAATCCAAATTAAGACCAGAGCAAAATACCATTGTCACCTGGCTCCCACAACACGGTGAAAGAAAAAAAAAAAAAAATGCCAGGCCAAACAGCAGGCTAGAGGACGAAACCACTAGAACTTATCAGTCCCGGATGGAGTCCAGGGAAGCCTTCACACGAGCTTTGTGCAGGCCCTCGTATGTAATCCAGCAAGGAGTGTGCTCAAAACTGCACTTCCTTATTAGGTTCATAGTATCTGAATCCCTAATAGGGAGAAACTGAAACAAATCAAAGTGTCGATCAGGAGAGGAATCAACTGGTATTTCACGCATTAGAAGGTGACATAGAAATAAGAGATGAACTGGACTCATTTTAATACACGACGTCGAAGAAATGCACAGATAAGTTGAGCAGAGTAGCAAGGACAAAAGGATGCACGGGGCATGTTTTTACTTACATGGCATTAAGGAGCAGGAGAAATAATCTGTGGTGATCTATGTCAGAAGAGTGGCTGCTTCTGGATGGGGGGCCGGGAAGAGGCAAAGGGGACCCTTTGGAGGTGCCCTGGCTCTTGACTTGGTGGTGGGCCCGTAGGTACATTTTACTTATAAGATAGAGTGAGCTTTACACTCACAAGTTATGTATGGCAGTTATATCAATTTGTAAAAATACTAAGCCAGCATTCTAGAAGGCTGAGGTAGGAGAATCGTAAGCTCGAGCCCGGCCTGAGCAACTTAGCAACTTAGTGAGGCACTGTCCAAAAGTTAAAATAAAGCCTCTGAAAGGGTTGGGAATGATAGCTCAATTTGAAGGTGCTTGATATGATCACCATCCAGGATGATCAAATAATAATAATAATAATAATAATAATAATAATAATAATAATAATTTTTAAAGCATAAGCCAGCATAGACAAGTTTAAGTGCTTGATGAGAACCAAGAAGACAAAAATCAACAGAACCATAAAGGTTGATATTTAGATTTAAAAATTAGTTGTTCAGAGAATACAGTGGCCTAATAATTTACCTTGAAGAGACCTGGGAACCATACCTGACCACGTGCTGGCAGCTGTGTTAGGGCAATGATGCCAGGAACAGAAGAGGCTGCCTACTGGGCACAGGAAGGAGGGCCCTGCTGCGACACATGATAGAACTGAACGGTCTTCAGACATGGGCCACATTTTAAGAGGAATATGGAGACATGTCAGGGCCTGTGTCCTCTATGCCCAGGTATCTGTGGCCAGTTATTATTATTGTTATTAGTGTGTGTGTGTGTGTGTGTGTGTGAGAGAGAGAGAGAGAGAGAGAATATTTTTTGGTGGGGAAGAGATACTGAGTATTGCACTACGCTTTTCTATCACTGAGCCACATGCCTAACTCTTCTCATTCTCTATCTTGAGATGCAATCCTGCTAAATCTGCCAAGACTAGCCCGGAAGTATTGATCCTTCTGCCTCAGCCTCCCCAGTAGTTGAGATTTTGCCTCCATGTCTGCCCCACAGCCAGTATTTTGCTTTGTTTTGCAGAACAGAAGATGGAACTCGGGCCTCACACATGCCAGGCAAGCACTCTGCCACTGAGCCATCCCCCCCCCCCCCCGAGAATGATCTGGGCTCAGACACTCTGTCTTCTGCAGCTGCTTGGGCTGTCACTGTCTGGTGACTGACATGTGTAAGGGGGTTGCTGTTTAACTTTCAGTGGTTCATGTTGATCTCCTGCACTTGAGGTGACCTCCTTCACTTCCTCAGCATCTCACAAGTCCCTCCAGAGCCCAAGCTGTCATCATCTAGCTTCGCATCCTACCAGGGTATCACAGAGTGACGTTCTGTGGGCCTGTTTGAAGCCTCTCTGAAAAAGGCAGGAAAGAAAGGGGAAGAGATGGGAATGTAAGAAAGGTCCTGGACTGGGAAGGAGAAAAGGTTGAGGTGGGTGCAGCTTCAGAGGAGGGGATTTCAAGCCCAAGCCACAGAGGTCACCATTTCGACTTGGCTTGCTCCAAACAGCCATGCCCTGGGCACATAGGATGAGGGATGTCTAGAAAGATGTGGAAAGATGTGAGTCTGTGGACACTGCAGGCAGCAGCTGTCCTTGGCATCCACAAAGCAGACGGCTGCCACTGTCAACAGGCGCTGGCCAAGGCCGAGGGAACCTGTGACCTCGCTGTTGAGTCAGATCAGCTGTGTTTTCTGTTGGGCAGTTTGCAAGTTCAGCTCTGAGGGGTGTCTGTTTGTTATGGGTTGGGAATGTTTATGAGGCCAAAACCATGGAGACGAAGAATGGCATCTGGGCCTTTGAGATGCTTGCAGTTCATCTGGACAGGCAGGAGAGGTGGTTTACAAGACACTTGTGACACTTGTCACTCTTCCAACTCACGAAGTTACCTCTTACCTTATTCTGTCAACTCAGGCTATTTTTCCCTAATTAGAAAACACTGCCCTGATCTCCAGCAGTGGCCTCATTGTGGCTTCATGGTCCAACTGCCAAGAGGCCTAGGGACAAATGAACAGGTTTCTCTTTTCAATTATATTCTCTTAAACTGGGCATAGTGGCACACATCTGTGTTCCCAGCACTCCAAGAGGCTGAGGCAGGAGGACTGCTGGTTTGAGTCCAACCTAGGAAACTTAGAGACTTATTAAGGCCCCATGTCAGATTTATTAAAACTTAACAAAAAGGCCTAGGGATGAAGCTCGGGATCAAAGCCTTGGGTTCAATCCCTAGTACTGGAAAAAAAATTTTCTTTTTTAAAGAGTTTTAACCTCTTAGACTTTGTCAACTAAGTATATATTGAAAACTGAGAATCACAGTCCTGAAGAGCATGTTATTAAAGAAAAGCCACACCTGGGCTTCCTATGCCTGGTGAGGAAAACGTTCTCATGGGCAAAACCCATTATTCTTTGCTGAGACTTGCCATGGCTTCCCAGAGGTTTGCCATCTTGCTTTGCAAGAGTCCAGGGGACATGTGACCCTTTGGTGCTTGTGATGCAAGTGAATATTACCATCTCACTTGGTGGCATGTTCAGGAGCCTGCAAAAATATCAATAACACATTTTGTGCCATGACCACAGAAGGGCTGAGCCTGGGGCACTGAGATTCTGCTTCCCATAATCCCTTGCACACACGAAGCTGCTCCTCTATGGCTCCTCTACAGGAAGGGCCTCTTCTTCCTCACCTGGGCATGTGGAGCCTCTGTCGCTGCCCCTCAGTAGTCCAATCAGTTAAACTCCAGAGAACTGTTGTGTGAACCACCCCAAATTCTATGCTTGTAGTGTATGAGGGTTGCTCTCTGGCTGTACAAGGGAGGGTCTGAACTAAGTAGGGCTTATATTTTAGTGCTCTGAAACAGTAAAACTGCTTCCTTTTCTAAAAATAAATTTGTAAAAGTGCTAAAAGTAAAATGGTAAGGGTTTCCCTTTACTGTCATGCTGACTAATATTCGTTCATTCATTGTGTCCATAGAAAATGGTTGTGAAGATTACAGACCTCCCCCCTCCCCCACACCCTTTTGACTGTGGCCCAAGACAATGGTACCTGTGCTGAGGGAAGCTGTACAGGGTGTCCACTGTTCAAGGGAATCAGTTCCCACTCTCCACAGAGCACCTCATCTGGGCAGTGTTAGAGGGACTGGGGTCCCCCTCATATGGCCCCTCCCTTATTTAGCTAGGAGGATACCAATGTCACAGGGACCTGAGTGGTACCTTGCTTCTCCCGAAATGGCCATGTCAGATGCTGGTGGGATGCCACAGGCCCAATTAGTGCTGACTGCTACCTGACTGGGAAGCAGAACTTCGTGGTCAGGCAAGCCTAACACATACTTTACATAGGAGGAGACTGAAGACCAGAGAGGTTGCTGGACTGGCTCAAGGTCACACAGCTACTACTAAGTAACAAATGTGGAATTTGATTTCATTCCTTTAAATTTAAACCAAGGCCTTTACTACAGTGCTGTGCTAAGACTTAGAACAGGCAAAGCAAAGGAAAGAAAAGAGATGCTGTTAAAAAAAACAAAAAAGATTGGTCCTTAGAGGAGTGAGGTTCAGGACTTGCTGGCCCAGGGACTTGAATTCCGTGGATTGTTCTGGAACTTAACTAGGGGCAACTAGAATTACTTTTTGACTGATTTGTTATTCTCACCCCTAAATCCTAAATATTAATCCCCAGGCTTATACACTTCTTTCTTCCTCCACATCCACAAAAGTTAAGGCAAGAACATACAAATTTAAAATTGCACTTGTTTTAAAAAGTATATAAAGATCACTTCTTGCTGAATTGAATCTAGTAAAACCCAGAAATATTACATCATTTTAGACAAGATTTTGAAACTTAAAAAAAAAAGTTCTGCAAGGCTGAGAGAACAATTGGGCTCAGAATCAATACCCCTTAGCTCTGTTCATTCCTACCTTCCAAAGCTTCTCCACTAGGGCCAGGGAGATAGCTCAGTAGAATAGGTGCCTGCCTAGCAAGGGCAAGGTCCTGAGTTCAAACCCTAGTACTGCAAAATGAAAAGGAACCCAAAACTTCTCTACTACTTAGTTCTTTAAAAGATAGTACAGTTCAAACTTTTCATGCTGAAAACTTGGGCTAAATGTGCTTTACAAATCAAATGCAAATGCCTGTATCAGACTCATCCAGGACTGATTGTCCAGATTTGAGGAGGTTAGGTAGAAGGAAGACCCATCCAGGGGACAGGTGCCACAGCATGGCTGCCATTGGGGTTTCCAATGGGCCATCCATCCTTGGACAAAAAATCTTTCAGTTCAGGCTGAAAGACTTCCTGTGCAACAGAAAATGTTTCCCAGGAAACACAGACCTGCTCAAAAGAGGCCAGCCTAAAGAAGTTCCCCAATGTCTCAGGGTTCCCTGTCCTCTGTGGTCTGAGCTTACAGAAGAACTGCCTCTCGCAGACCTGGCCCTAAATGTGGGTTGCCCCTTCTCAGGAAATGTGTTCCTAACAAAAACTTTGCAGAACTGGCTGAAGTGGCGGGAACTCCCCTTGTTACACACAACTCTTCTCAGAGTGCACATCTGGCTGCACACATTTGAGGACCTGAATATTTTCATTTCCTCACTGTTTCACTTAGGGGAAAGAGAAGCAGGAGCTCTAGGTACACAGAGTTTCAAACCTGTTCATTTGTCCCTAGGCCTCTTGGCAGTTGGACCATGAAGCCACAATGAGGCCACTGCTGGAGATGAGCCAGTTATAACTTAAAAGGGGACAGTTTTATAGCAAAGCTGCCAACTCCTCTGTTCTCTGTGCTGCCCTGCAGGCATGTCTGCAAGCCACCCTCTGCACAGGTGTGAGTGGTCCACCTGTAGCTCTGAGTGGAAACTTCTGGGCCAGTGAACTCTGTAGTGACCCAATGTTCTCCTGTGGAAAAGGGTATTGCTTCAGGCACAGAGGTTGCTAAGGTTTCCAGTGACTAATTTCCCCTGGAACTTCAGTCGTCTTTGCCAAGGTTGAGGGGGTTGTGCTTTCACAGTGACTCATCCTGGTGATTTTGATGGCCATGTGGTGAGTGGATAGAGCAGCTCTTTGAGAGGCCAAACCCAGGGCAGCCAGGTCCCTGAGTTTCTAGGGCTCTCATGAAACCAATCATCACATGCTTCACATGGTTTTAGATGTGACCCTTGTTGAGTCAAGGTTGTTGCGACTTGATCCATGCCTCTGAGGTGGTCACAAGGACCTGAAAACTGGTACCCAAACTCCCCCATACAACTGCCATGCCTTCCACATCTAAGCAGCAGAACTAGGAGCTAGCGTAACTATGGCCAGGCACCATGGCGCCATCTTGGACCAGAACTCCTAGCTCCAAGGCAACAGGGTTTGTTTATTTTTTTTTTTTTTAAGAATTTTTTTTTTCTTGTTTCAGAACTTTTGTTTGCTTATTTATTTACTTTTCTGGCCGGCTCAGCCTGCCCTGAGGGCAGGGCTGGCGCAGCATGTGGTGCTGAGGATCGAACCGCGGTCCCTGAAGCCGCCTAAGCTTTCCTGAGCAGGCACTTTAGACCACTGAGCCATCCTGCCAGGCCCAGCAGCAGGGTTTGTGATTCAATGCCTATAGCTCCATCCCAACTACATGGAGCAAAGAGATGGGTGAGGACCAGCCCTGCTCCTATCACCTTTCCATGGCTTCCCTAACTTCAGATCTTGATGGAAGGCCAAGAATAAGAGATTCTACTATTGGTTATGGCCATTTCTGCTGAGTCACGTGTACTGTCTTCAAATTTCCACAGATTTAAAAAAAAAAGTCACACACACACACACACACACCAAATATGGTGGTGCACACCTGTATTCCCCACACTTGGGAGGCTGAGACAGGAGGATTGCTATGAGTTCAAGAACAGCCTGGGCTACAACGTGAGTTTAGGGCTGACCTAACAGTATAGTGAAATATTGTCTCAACTAGGAAAAAAAAAAATCAAAAACAGTTAAAAACATCTAAAAAAAAAAAATTCCAGAGACCATCATGATGACACATCTGCAGTCTCAGCATTCTGGCAGCCTGGAGCAGGAAGATCACAACCACAAGCCCAGCTTCCAGGCAGCTAAGCAATTTGGAGAGACCCTGTATCAAGAAAAAAAAAAAAAAAAAAAAAAAAACGATAAAGGGCTGGCCATATAGCTCAGTGTGAAGGCCCTGGGTTTAATTCCCAGTATCACAACAGAATTTTATAGAAGGTCAAAGAAGATAGACTTGTATCCAAGAGTAAGCTGTGATTACACAACCGACATGGAACAATTTTGAGGAAGACCCGCGGGCATCTGTGGAGCACAAGGAGGGAGCGTGTGTGAGGAAACAGGGGAGAAGGGGCAGAGTTCCTGCCTAGGCTCCTGCACCTCAGAAAATGGGAATGGGAAAGCAAGGTGTAAAAAGTGCCACCCCAGGTCTGATCGTTGTTTGTTCAGCCTGGTGTTTTGTAGTTGGGGAAAGAATGCTTCAGTCAGTGACTTTGGAACTCGAATATTCCTTCACTCAGTGCTGCTGTTTGTCAGGGAGTTCCCCGGGACGTCACCCAACCACCAGTCAATGTCCCTCGTGGGAGGCACCCCTCATCTCCTGAGCCTCAGAGCTAAACCCAGGGCAGGGACTCCTCCACTGGGCTGTCCTGTGGTGCCCATCCTGCCAGCCAGGAGTTGTGAGCAGAGACAGGCTCTTTCTGTTGGAAAATGAATCAAGCATTATTTAAGTTCCTCTTCACTTAATGCATCAAACTAATCTGCCAAAGTATTTCTGTATCACAAGGGACCATTTGCTAGAAGCTTGCATGGCGTAAGCATTTAATGTTTACTGAGTGAATGTATAATAAAGCCCCATCGCTGAACACTTAAGTAAACATGGCTTATTAGAGAGAAGGCGGCGTGGTGTCAGGAAGGAGAAATCACGCCTCACTAATCTCCTTGAGTTCTTTAGCAGATAAATAAGCATATGGATAAGAGGGAACCACAGAACCCAGTTTAATTTGACTTTCAAAAACCCGTGAGAAAATCCCACCCTAACAAAAAAATTGAGTCACTAAGGGCTGTTTTATCATGAATATGGAACTGGCTTAACGACCATAAACAAAGCTGAAGCTAAGTGGATACATTCCCAGATGGAAAATTATAAACAGTGGGGATTCCTCGGATCTAATCTATGGTGGGTCTTTTTCTATGCTTGTGAAAGACCCAGATGAAGAAGAGGATGTTGAATTCCTGGGTTCAGGTTGTATCTCATTCTTCTGGGGGAGAATTTGAAGTTGATAGCATCGCAATTCCAGGTGGAGACTGCATAGTCATGTGTTTGGGTCATGGAGTATGAGAAGGAAATAGAAGATATAGTTCCTGGCCTCAAAGATCTAATAATCAAGTTAGAATAAGAGCCACATCTTCCTTAATGGAAGGCACAGTGGGATCAAGTGGGAAAGTGAGTGAGGCGTAAGAGTTCAGAGACAGGGGACAGTAGATGTCAACAGAGGTGGGGGGACTTCCTGGAGGAGGCAGAATCTACAGAGACCTAGAAGAACAGCTAGCATCTGGATGGGTGCAGAAGAGGTGGAGAGCTTTCTTTCTTGACGATGTTGTCGTCATCCCCCCTGCCGAGCACTGCGCAGGCGCAGGGCTTCGGTGCATGATAGCTTTATGATAGTTCAGTGATGTAGGTGGTATCTCCATTTTCCAAAGGAAGAACAATAGACTTAAAAAGAAATTGGCTCAAAATGGCATTGCTAATAAACGTGAGACCCACTGTTTGACAGCCGACCCTTCCAGGGGTTGTCAGTTGCTAGCGAAGGTCCAGGGGCAGGACTGTCTGGAGGCCAGCTGAGGTGACAGCTGAGAGGAGGAGGGAGCACGTGGGATGGATCTAAGTTACAGGAGTCCCTAAATCTTCTCTGGGAGACTTGAATTTAACGCTGAAGGCTTAATCTTGTGTTGAGTGGAAAAGGAAGGAAATTGGAACCATGCTCTGGAATGTGGGGCCCTGGACCTAGAGACTTGGCTGAGCAAGCTGGAAGAAACAGCAGAAGCCAACCGATTTGTTCAGGGGAGCAATTGGCCAAGGCTGAAGGCAATGTTATTTGTTGTCCTCTTGCAGAACACATGGATTGGCCTTGTCTGCGTCTACTATAAACCGGAGTACGGCCCACTTCTGGTGATGTCCCGGAGGTCATCTTAGCCATGCGGAGACACACAGTCGTTGGGTCCTGCCTTGCTCCTCAGGGGCTCAGGTGAGCTCAGAAAGTACGATAAGTTGCCTGACTCCTTTGCCACCTACTCAGGGATGCAGCACCCAGACCTATGACTCACCACTTCCTTGGCTTCTTCAGTCAACGCCCCTTGCTGACAGTAGGGATAATATCCACTGAATGGGGAGACTCAGCCTCTGAGCTCCCAGCAGGAGAGAAGGCCTTTAGGGGTCTTTGAACAGGGGACAATGTCACAGTGTTTGAGAAGGGAATCTAAAGTCTACACTGAAGGAATTAAACGTCTGTATTTCCTTCAGCCGTTCTGAGAGGACTGAGGCAGCAGGACAGGCTGTCGCTGTCACCTCCTTCAGGGCCATATGTGGTGTCTGGAATGGGGCATAATACTCTGTGTCTAAATAGTTAATTATTTGATTAAACTATGACACCTAGAAATGTCAGCGGAAACAGCCATTTCTAGCAGTGCAGTAGAAAGAGCACTCGATCTCGTCTGAGGTGGTAGCACACAAACATCTGCTACTCCACCGGCCGGCTGTGGGCCAAGGTTGGTCACAGAAGCTCTGTGAGCTTCAGTTTCCTTGCCCTTGAAGGAGAAGCCCTGAGGGTGCCAGTCTCCTAAGATGTAGTGATGGCGAAAACAAAACCAAAGGCGGACAGCCACGCCAGCAAAACCCTCTGGATGGCTCCGACGGTACAGAGAGCAGGGGTCCCCTAGAGAGCTCACGTCTGGCGAGCTTTCTCATGGGTACCCTGGATGGCCTAAGCACCCCACTACAGGAGCCTCACCGTGCTGCGCTGGTCTCTGGTGAATGAATTACCAGCCTGCCCACTCCTTCCCCATGATGCCTTGCGGGCAGGATGCCATCTCTTTCTGTCTTTACAGGCAGCACCAAAACAATGCCTGGCCAATGGCAAATGTGCACAAAAGTTTGCCAAGTAATCAACAGAAGAATGAATGCATTACCCACTACCCCTACAAGAATAGAAAATGAAGTTTTACTTGACATCTCTTCCCCAAAACTGGTTAGCACAGAATCGTATGGATTCTTACAAGCATCTGTTTATGTAATTCACTTTAGACTTTTTCCAGGAATCAACATAAAAATTGTTGGTCTTTTGTCAGCAGTCTCAGCTCCACATTTTTTGAAAATAGGAACAACATTGACTTCTGTCGTTTTTTATCATCTTTCCAATTTTTTGAGGTTAGGATCCTTTTTTTTTTTTTTTTTAATTTTTTTCTGTTTAGGCAGTGGGGATCTAACTCAGACCTTGGGCTGCCAGGCTCATGCTGCTGAGCTATCCCCCCGGCCCCTTAGGGTACTTTATTTTTTTTATTTTTAAAAAATTTTTTTTCTTGTTTCAGAATCTTTGTTTCTTTATTCATTAATTTTTATGGCTGGCTCAGCCCGCCCTGAGGGCAGGGCTGGAGCAGCATGTGGTGCCAGGGATCAAACCGAGGTCCCTGAAGCCGCCCAACCTTTCCCAAGCAGGAGCTTTAGACCACTGAGCCATCCCGCTGGGCCCGCCCTTAGGCTACTTTTGAAATGCTTTGCACTTTCCAAATATGATGGGGTATATAGGCTGGAGAACAGAATGAATAAGATTTGCTTGAGGGGCGCATATCTCCTTACTAATATAGTTTATCTCCCCTTTCTGACCTCAATACTTTCACATTTCCTGGTATTCTTCCATATACTCTTATATCAAGAGTTCTAGACATCAGACCCTTGACATTTTACTTTCCTGCTTTATTTTCTCATAATAGCTCAGTGTCCTCTGTCGCTTGGTCTGTGCCCCCTGGAGTCCTCTGGTTTTGAGCACAGCTTGAGAGAACTCCCTGGTTTTAGTATTTTTGTGAACCTCAACTGCTGTTGAGTTACAATTTCTTGAAGCATTTCTTAAATATAAACATCACCTCTCTGTTCACTCTGCTTCTCAAATCCAAGTTCAGTGGGAAGCTTAACTCTGCATAATGGGTCTGTCATGTGGTCCTGTTATCCTAGAGTGGCCTCAGCCCATTTATAGGCAGAGAGAGAGGTGGTATTTATGCATCACGGAGTACTGTTCTGCCAAAGATTAAATCTGGGTCACTTGTAGGAAAATGGGTCTGCCTGGAAACTATACTGTGAAGCGAAATAAGTCAGACAGCTTAAATACCTCTCGCCCAGCCTCTTTTATGTGGGAAACTTGAAGTATAAATAATGTAACAAGCAACATACAGGATGGATAATAAGGATGAGAGAGAGAGAGAATTTTTGCAAGTGGAGAAGGGATCTAGAGATGGAGAGAAGGGAGAGGGGAGGGGAAGGGAGAGGGAGGCAGAGGAAGGGAGAGGGAGGCAGGGGAAGGGAGGTGTGCTGTGTGCATGTACCCACTCTCCCCAGTGAATGCGGCCACCATGGACTGCAAACTCGCACCAGCCAAGGAGACTACATACCGTTCTGTTGGCAAAGTTACTGAAGTTCTCAACCAAAACCTGCTTGATCATGTCTGGCTCCGCAATAACGACATACATCCGACGACCAAGATAGTACCTGGGTGGAATAAAAAAAAAAAATTACATTACAATGTATTGTATTTAAAAAAAAACACACAAAAAATAAAATAAAATGTGTTGTCTTTGTTGCTCATTTGACTTTTAAGAAAAAATTCACAGTGGCTTAGAATGAAGGATTAAAATCCACAGAAAGTAAAGAGGAAGAGGAGACAGAAAATGTATGTCTTAATCACAAGAGACAGTAGAATTGTGATGATTTGACAAGAGAGTTTATCCACCAACGTTCCTGAAAAGCCACCTTGTACTATTCTCTGGAGAGCCTAGGTCGGATAAGACACATACCTGCCATAAGGAGCTTATATCCTATATATAGAGATATTTCGTCTTTTATTAATTTATTCGGTACAGAGTCTCACTATGCAGCGAGGACTTATAGTGATCCTCCTGTCTCAGTCTCCCTCAGGCTGGGATTACCTACATGTACTGCCATGCCTAGTGGTGGCTGACATGGCACACCTGAGATTCCAGGGCTGGCATGGCATGCAGTACTGGGGATGGAACCCGGGTCCTTGTGCTTGCCAGGTAGGCATTTAGACCGCTGAACTATCTCTTCAGCCCCAAGAAGCTTGTATCCTGATGGGAAGATAGACCTTACAAATGTTAATACAGTAAGAAAAGGTTCATAGTATCCAGCAGTAGGACAACAGAAAAGGGCAGAGCTCAATGTCTGTATTTGCCCAAAAAATGTGGAGGTAGGCAAGCTAGCAGGAAAAGACCAGTAACTTTTGCATTGCTCCTTTAAGAATCTAAAGGAAATGAATAAACATGCTTGCAAGAATTCAAGAAGATTAGGCTTTGTGAGGATAGGCTGAACACTTGGCTTCTACATCTGTAGATCAGGAAGCTCAACAAATATTTATATTTTGGGAAGGACTGGAAGAAGGGCTTAGCCAGTCAAATGCTGGTGACTACCTCTTTCTGGAGTGAGTACCTATGTGCATATCCTATAGGTAGAGAAAGACAGGGTCTTACTATGAAACTCAGGCTGGCCTCTTCAATCTTGAAGACATAAGGGTAGGCAGACAGTTCATGAACAAATCCACACTGCATAGGAAATACTTCAAAGAATCAACAACTGGGATCTCATCTTATTGAAAAATTTTTGCACATCAAAAGAAATCACCAACAGAGTAAAAAGAAAACCCACAAGTTGGGAAAAACTTTTAGCCAACTGTCTCTCAGATGAAGGACTTTTTTATAGAACATATAAAGAATTAAAAATATCAAGCCCCCCAATTCAAAGACCCAATCCAAAAAAAAAAGGTCATCTTAGATGGATATGCACCTCTCAAATGAAGAAATACAGACGGCAAACAAGTTTATGAAAAAATGCTCAACAGTGCTGGTCATTCAAGAAACGCAAATTAGAGCAACACTGCAATTTCAATTTACCCCAGAAAGAATGGCTAGCATCAAGAAATCAACCAATAACAAGTGCTAGAGGGGCTGTGAGGAAAAAGGAACTCTTCCACTGTTGGTAGAAGTGTAGACTTGTGCAACCACTGTGGAAATCAGTGTGGAGATTCCTTAAAAAGTAGGATTAGAGGTCCTGTTCAACCTGGTTATTTCCCTTTTGGTATTTTTCCAGAAGAGCTGCAAAGATTGAAGATGCAAAGATGTGAACCCATGCTTATAGAGCGCAGTTTGTCATACTTAAATTTTGAAAACAACACAAATGCCAATTAACTGAGGGATGGATAGAAAAGATGTATCATTTTTATATAATGGAGTATTTACTCAGTTATAAAAAGATAAACTCAAGGCTTTTTATAGGTAAATGGGTGCAGCTGGAGATGATACTCATAAGTTAAGCAAATCACACTGCTTGCTTGGGCAAACTCAGGGACCAGGGTTTAATCCCTGGCACCACAGGCTGCACAGGCCCCACCCTTGGGCATGCTGCATTGGTCACCAACACCAGACATAGCAGTGCACCCTTGTAATCCAAGCACTGGGGTGGCTGAAAACAGGAGGATCACTATGAATCCAAGACATAGTGGGACTCTGTACCAAACACATTACAAAAAAAAAAAAAAAAAAAATTAGGCTAAGTAAGTCAGACCATCAGGCGCATATTGGTAAACATTATATTGTCTCCCTAGTATAAGAATCTGAAAGAGTAAATAAAATCCAAAAGATATAATAGGTGTTGTGGGAGGGAAAGAAACTACTCAATAGGAAAGAACTTGGATGAGGGAAAGAATAAAGGAAGAAAAATATACATATATACACACACAGGATAACTAAGATAATCATACTACTAATTTCTATCACTTTATTGAAAGGAATAGTTAATGCTTATTTTTCTGACCAACTTTGCATGCTTGTTTCTTGTAATCTGAGCAACTACTTCAAAGACAAAAATATGATCTAGAGCAGCGGTTCTCAACCTGTGGGTCGTAACCCCAGCGGGGGTCAAACAACCAAAACACAGGGGTTGCCTAAAGCCATCAGAAATCATAACTGTAGCAAAATTACAGTTTTGAAGTAGCCACCAAAATTATTTTTTGGTTTGGGGTCACTGCAACATAAGGAATTGTATTGCGGGGTCACAGCATTAGAAAGGTTGAGAATCACTGATCTAGAACAATTATTATCGAATTTCTACCATCTTACTTTTGGAAATCCCATATTGTTTCTAAAGTTTTTAAAGTTATTTTTTATTCTCCTTAAAATAAAAAAGTACAACTCATCAAAAAATAAAAAGGAAAAGTAAAATTGACTCATTTGTAGGAAAATGGATTCATCCTGATATCATGTTAAGTGAAGTCAATCAGACACAAGTTCAATATCATATGGTTTCTCTTACATGAGAAACTCAATATATAAATAAAGTGCAAAATAAAAGACAAGAAATCTGAGGGTGTGAGAAAAGAAAGGTAAAAGACAAGAAGGAAGAAAGAAAAAGAAATATTGTTTTCCAGCATGGAAGTATCTAAAATTGTGTTTTGCTTTATTATAATTGTCTCATGTGTTTTACATTCTGTTTGTTTTGTTTTTTGTCTTTTTGAGACAGGGTCTCACTACGCAGTTTAGGCTGGCCTGGAGCTCATTCTACAGCCCAGGCTGATCTTGAACTTGCAATAATCCTCCTGCCTCAGTATCTTCCAAGTGTTTAGCTTACAGGCATGTGCCACCATACCTGGTTTTTGCTTTATCTTTTTTTTTTTTTTTTTTTTTTTTTTTTTTTGTACTAAGGATCAAACTCAGGACATCGTGCTTGCCAAGTCTCCCCAGTCCTATGTGTTTTGTAGATATTTTGGCCTGTTAGTCTGGCTATTAATTGGTATGTATGATAGTTAACTTTACAAGTACTTATGAAATGAAAGAATGAATCTGATGCCAGCAAAAAGAGGGATTGAGGGGAAGGGGAAAAAGAAAGCAATGAGATGTGTTGTGTACAAATGCCAAGCCCCCAGGATGAATGTACTACAAACACGTTCCAATAAAAACTAAAAATTTTAAAAGTTAATGTTAGTTTAAGGAAAGAAGAGCTGGAAATTTCTTCAATTTGGCAAAAGACGAATTTATAGATTAAAGAAGCTGAGTGAACTTTGGAACATATGAAGACAGAGCAATCTGTATCATCATTATTAGCTGTCTGAGAGTTAAACTGGGAAGGAAAGAAGGAGGGAGGGAAGAAGGGAGGAATAAAGAAGGGGGAGAGAGACAGAGACAAAAAGACAGAGAGAGACACAGAGAGAGACAGAGACAGAGAGAGAGATGTTGCTTATATTTTTTGATCAGTTTTGCACACTTGTACCTGATAACCTGAGCAACTAATTTGAAGGCAACAATATGCAGTATAATGACCATTGCTAATTTCCTATCATATTACTCTGAAATTCTGTATTGGCTTTACTGTTTCTTTGTCTCTTTAAAATTAAAAAAAAAAAAAAAAAAGAGGGACGGCAAGATGGCTCAGTGGTCTAAAGCATCTGCTTAGGAAAGCTTAGGCAACCGCAGTAACCACAGTTAGATCCCTGGCACCATATGCTGCACCAGCCCCACACCCAGGGCAGGCTGAGTATATATAATAAAATAAAGTAAAACAGACAAAAGAAAAGAATTTTGAAAGCAGCCAGAGAGAAATACTTGGTCACCTGCAGCAAACATCAACTCAGAGGACAACTGATTTCTCAGCAGAAACTACGGAGGCCAGAAGGAAGTGACACATTTTGCAAGCACTAAAAGCAAACAATTGCCCATCACAAGGTTTCTATCTGATGAACACAGCTTTCGGTAAAGAAGTGGAAGTGCTGGCTTCTTAGACAAAGCAAAACTAAGTAGGCCGTGGCAGACCCTATCCTTAAAGGAAGACTGAAAGTTCCTCTGTGAGGAAGGAAGTGATAAGAGGAGAAAGTTTGAGCACTTCAGAAGGAAAAGGACCAGGGAACGGCTAAAAATCATAAATTCTCCCATTTTCATGAATTTCAGAAATTATACCTGATGGATGAAGTAAAAATTGTAAGTAACGTTAAGACAAAAATTATAATCCCATCTTATGTGATGAGCGTATTCAGAAGAAATACTTTAAAGATAATTATGATAGTGCAAGCCTACAATTCTAGCTATTTGGGAGGTTGAATCAGGAGAACAAGTTCAAGGCCGATCTGGGTAATTTAGTGAAACCCTGTCTCAAAAGAAAAATAACTTTTTTCAATGTATTTGGTACAGAGTCTCACTATGCAGCTCAGACTCATAGTGATCCTCCTGTCTTAGCCTCCTCAGCACTGGGGTTACAGGCGTGTGCCACCCCTCATGGCCAGCTCAGTGCTTTCGGGGCAGGGTGGGCACACCAGTTCCAGTGCTTGCCTAAGTAGGCACTGAGTCTGCTGAGCTATCTTGCTAGCCATGAAAAATAATTTTTTGAAGGATGAAGATGTACTTCAGTGGCAAAGTGCCTTTGGTCTGATCCCCAGTAATGCAATACAATTTTTTTTTTGTACCAGAGACCAAACTTGGGACCTTGTGTTTGCCAGGCAGGTGCTTATGCTACTGAGCTATCTCCCCAGCCCCACAAAATAATTTCTTTCTCTCGTTTTCTTTTCTTTCTTTTTTTGTTTTTCTTTCTCTCTTTTTTTTTTTTTTTTTTGCAGGACTGGGGTTCAAACTCGCCACCTTGCTCTTGCCAGGCAGGCACTTGTGCCATGGAGCTATCTCCCCAGCAAAAAATACTAAAAAAAATAATAGTACAAGAAGAAATTTTCTGGGCAGTTATATTTCAAAAATATGAACATAAAGGGAAGTAAGATTTCTACATGCCACTTGAATCATGAACTGGCAAATTATGCATATTTGTGTAACCACTAATAAAACTATACAGTGATCTAAAAACTTCCATAAGTTAAAATGGAATGCTAAACAATGTTCAAGTAGCTCACAAATTAATAAAAGTGAAACAAGAAATGAGGGAACAAAAGTTAAAATAAATATATTGCTAAATTAAATATAAATATAACATAACAATTAAATAACATATGAAAACCTAGAGTTGGCACTAAAGCAGTGCCAGGGGAAAAGTTATAGCACTAAATACAACCTAGAAAGGAGGAAGTACCTTTAATGAATAAGCTATGTTCCTACCCTGAAGAAACTAGCAAAAGAGGAACAAAAACCATGCAGGAAGGAGGAAATAAAAGTGATAAGAGCAGAAAGCAATGAGGAAACAAAATAATTGTAAAATTAGTAAGATAAAAAATGATTCTTTGAGAAAAATCAATGAGTTTAATAAACATCTGGCAAAAAGAGAGAAGACCCAAATTACCAAACTAAGAACAGCAGAGATTCTCATCATAGATAAGCCAGCCATGGAAAGATGCCTATGCACAGCTTTAGACCAGCGGTTCTCAACCTGTGGGTCACAACCCCAGGCGGGGGGTGGGGGGCATCGAACAACCAAAACACAGGGGTCGCCTAAAGCCATCAGAAAATACATATTTAAACCCATGCTATGCCATGGTGAAATGTTATTTATTGGAATTAGTAATAAATATTTCTCAACATATAATTAAATATTGTTTTTGTGATTAATCACTATGTTTAAATTATGTTTTTTTTGTAGCAATGAGAATACATAATGCATATCAGGTATTTACATTCTAAATCATAACTGTAACAAAATTACAGTTTTGAAGTAGCCACCAAAATTATTTTTTGGTTTGGGGCCACCACAACATGAGGAACTGTATTGCAGAGTCACGGCATTGGAAAGGTTGAGAACCACTGCTTTAGACTGATACTTTTGAAAGCTAAGAAGAGGTGGACCAGTTCCTTGAAAATTACAACCTGCTAGCACCCAACCTGAACAATCCTATGTATATAAAAAAGTTGAATTCATATTTTTAAGTTTCCTGAAAAAAAATCTCCAGGCCCAGATGGCTTCATTAGATAATTCTACCAAATACTTCCAGAAGAACTAATAAAAAATTTGTACACTTTCTTCTAAAAGGTAAAGAACAACAAAACATTTCTAAACTCAACTTAGGATCAGAATGTGTCAGGTAAAGGTGGTACAGAGAGGGAAAACCATAGGTCAGTATCCCTCAAGTCTTAGACAAAAAAGCCTTCAACCAATCAAATCTACCAACATACAAAACGTATTAGACATCACACCAAGTAGTATTTACACGAGGTACACAAAGATGGTTCAATATTTCAAAATCATTCAACATCATCCACATTTTATCTGCCTTAAAAGAGATATGATCAATTCTGTTGAGCCAGAGAAATAATTTGACAAAATTCAGTGTTTGTTTATGGTAAAAACTTTCAGAGCAGGCAGCATGGAGTCTAGTGGAATGAAAATTGGTGCCTAGAAACAGATTTTATGGGCAGTTTCTCTCACATCTTTTTTTCATATCACCTGATAAGCTTCTTGATTTTATCATGGCAGTGGCAGCAGCAGTAAAATGGGCAATATTAAAGAGATCTCTCTTGACACATTTATTCCCAATCCAACACGGAGCTTTGTCTCATGTTTGCTATAAATCTATGTATTCTTCTCTTCCAGTTGACTCTAACTGCAAAATAGAGCTTGCTTTGACATCTGGTGGCAGGACATTAGTGTGCTACCACCCTTCTGTGGACATCCCCTATGAACACACAGGACTTAGGCCTCAATCAGATCCTGACCATAATATCGAAGAATCACATGACCAAGTGCTGAAAACCAGATTAGAAGAAAATGAAAGCAAATGCCTTGAGCAAGGACCCGTGATAGAGCAACTTAGCAAAACGTTCTTTATGATGAAGCATCGCTGGTGTCCCAGCAGGCAGTATCACAGATGTCATAGGAAACAGTCCTCCAAGAGACAAATGATGTTCTACCCCCAAAGCCTCATGCAATCATGAGGCATGGCTTCTATAGACTGAGACTTGATTCATGATCCCTGGGATTGTGTTTTAGTACTGATGGGATTATCGGTCTAAGTAAGGCTGAGACTATGGGTGTGATCTAGGGCAGATATCCTAAGGCAGAGAGCCTGAATGTAATATAAAGAGTGACAGAGAGACAAACTAAAGCTGTGGCTATTGCTCTGCTGCCGTGTTTGGTTGGCTGCCTCTGTCACCATTTGTTGCTCTTCTGCCGCCATGAACTGGATGCTCTCTGACCTGCTCCACTCAGCCTTGGGCCAGCTGAATATGGACTGAAACCTCCAGTAACTGTGAGCTAATAAACCTTTCCTTCCTTCATTTTGAGTGTGAGGTATTTGTCCCAGCAACGAGTAAAAAGTAACTCAGACATACCCTGTGCTCAGTTCGCCACTGGAGGAAATACACTAATACCACATGGTACTAGTCAAATAATGAAACATCTTTTTACATGCTAAAAAAAAAAAAAAGAAAAGAAAAAGGCCTTTCAGAAATAGAGGGAAACTTCCTCACTGTGAGAAGAGGCCTCTACCAAAGGACTCCAGCTGACACCATACTTAGTGGTGAAAAGACTGCGCTTTCCCCGGAGACTTGCAACACGACAAGGGCATCCACCCTTACTACTAATGCACGTGGGACTGGAAGTCCTTGCCAATATAAGACAAGAACAGTGAATAGGAAGCATGTGGATAGGAAAGGACTAAAGCAAATGGTCTATTTTCACATGACGTGTTTGTTCGTGAACAGAAGCAGGAATTAAAATATGGTTACAAGGAGCTGGTGACATGGCTCAGCAGTCTGAAGCAACTGCTTAGGCAAGCATAGGGACTGCAGTTTGATCCCCAGGGTGCACTGAGATGCCCCCCTCCGCAAAATAAATAAACAAACAAATAAAATAAATGTTTATAATTACAGGGTTGAAGACCCAACATACCGAAAAAAAAATCCATAGCATTTCTACATTTCAACATTGAAAATGTGGAGCCATTTACCACACTAATAGAGTTTAAGAGATCTTGAGTGAAGGAAAAGACTTAACATGTTCCTGGATTGGAAAGTACTGTAAAGATGTTAAGTTTCAAAACTGGCCTATAAGTTCCATACAATTCCAAAGTTTCAGTAAGAATTTTTTATAGGTATAGACAAACTTATTTTAAAGTATACAGTAAGCCTCTGATTAATAAATGAGTTCCTTTCCAGAAGCATGTTCCTAAATCAGACTGGCTCAAAATTCAACAAAGTGAGTCTTATGTAGCACACTTGTGCAAGTTGGCAACTCTAATGTTCAGAAGTAGGGGGCTTACTGTATCCAGACAAATAAAGGACTTAGAATAACTAAGATTTTGAAAAAGAGAATGAAATAGAAACAATCAATACGCCAACCCTTGAGACGTGGCCCTAGCAGTTAAGACAAGAGTGCGTGGTGTGAGGGATGAAGAACAGGGAGACTCTACTGTACACGCCCACGAGCATCTGCCTAAGAGCCATGCAAGAACCAGTGCCAAGCTCCTGGTTTTAACAATGTACGACAATGAAAGAAAAGAAAGTAAGAGAAGAGAAAGAAGAGAAGAGAAGAGGAGAGGAGAGGAGAGGAGAGGAGAGGAGAGGAGAGGAGAGGAGAGGAGAAGAGAAGAGAAGAGAAGAGAAGAGAAGAGAAGAGAAGAGAAGAGAAGAGAAGAGAAGAGAAGAGAAGAGAAAAGAAGAGAAAAGAAAATGTACTATAGGCCAAGCATATTGGAGCACATCTATAATCCCAACACTTGGGAGGCTGAGACTGGAGGAGGATAGCTATGAGTCTGAGGCCAGCCTGGCCTACAAAGTGAGTTCAACGTCACTTGAATTGCATAGTGAGACCCCGTCTCAAAAAGACAAAGAAGGGGCTGGCAAGATAGCTCAGTGGACTAAAGTTCCTACTTAGGCAAGCTTAGGCAAGCGCAGAGACTGCAGTTCAATCCCTGGTACCACATGCCATGTCAGCCCTGCCCCAAGGGCAGGCTGAGCCGGCCACAGAGTCCTGGTATAGTGGTGTACACTAGGTGTTGGGTATTTTGTTCCAGCAACAAAAGGAAAGTTACCGAGATTTTTCAGTATGCATATAATCCCAGTGCTGGGGAGGCTGAAAGCAGGAGGATCACCCCGAGTCTGAGCTGCACAGTGAGACTCTGTAACAGCTAAATACAATTTTTAAAGAGGCAAAGAAAAGGAAAAAAGGAAGGAAGAAAGGAAGGAAGAAAGAAGGAAGGAAGGAAGGAAGGAAAGAAAGAAAGAAAGAAAGAAAGAAAGAAAGAAAGAAAGAAAGAAAGAAAGAAAGAAAGAAAGAAAGAAAGAAAGAATTGGAGGCAGCTAGGTGAAAGGTACACAAAGCTTTCTATATGTTTCGTTTATTTGTTGAAACTTCCACTGACTATTAATTCTCTCAAAACCAAATGTTTTAACAAGTAAGATAGGTCAATAAGCTATAAAGCACAACCCAAAGCATAAACTACCAGGCCTGGTGGGACCCCAGAAATGTGCATTTGAGCAGGCTCTCAGATCCCATGGAATCTAGAACAGTGGTTTGCATCCTGGGTAGTTGAGGGTTCATCAAAGTCAACCATGGAGCATTCAAAAAATCTCCTGGATGAGTTTCAGTAACTTTTCTCTCATTGCTGAGACAAAATACTCAACACCTAAGATGAAGGAAGTAAAGGTTAATTCCTCTCACAGTTTGTGGAGGTTTCAGTCCATACTCAGCTGGCTCCAAGGCAGAGTGGCACATGGCAGGGGGCAGCAGCTCAGGGTGGCAGCAAACAGCAAAACAGGGAGAGCAAAATGGCAGGAGCAGTGGTAGCAGCAGAGGCAAGCCTCTCTCCTTTCCTTAGATTGCCTTCATGCTATCTTCTCCAGGGTGGGGGTAGCACTCACCCCCATAATCCCAGCAGCACTTACACTTATAATCCCAGCATTGGATCATGAATTAATGATAAACTCTAGAAGCCCTCCCCATGACTACATGAGTCTTTTGGGGGACAACTAGACGCAAACCATAGCAATGAGCCTCACTAGGGTAGGGCAGTCATTCATTACTCTAGTAAGCTTCCTGAGGATCTTGATGTGACTGACAATAAACAGATCCGGGACCCAAGTAAACAACCTTGATTTGTACCTAACCAAAGTTCACATCCATTCTCATTTCCCTAAATTCTTAGATCTAAAATTAAAACATGTACACTCCTTAGAAAGATATTTGTATCAGTTGCATTACTATCAAAGTAAATTTTTCATATTCTGGATTTTAAAAACAACAAAATGATAGTTGAACATTTCCATGGAAGTCATCCTTCTCAGTAGTCACCTTGGGAGTCTCTGTTTTTTTCTAGTAATATTGTGAATGCTAAAAACCACTTCTGCTACAATACCTTCCGAATTGCTGTGAACCTCATGAGAAAACTGGGCCTACTTTATATGTAAATTGTATAATCTTGTGAATTTATATTTATACCAAGGCTTTTCTGCAGTTTTAGGAGCTTGTGGAAAGATCTGGAATGGAGAAAATGGATGTGAAGCCCATCTTGAGCACGGAGGAGCTTCACATTCATGATGCATGTGGGATGGAGCTTCATGGTTATCTTCCCAGCATGCCTTGGTGAGCCATCCTCCCCAGCTCCAGATGGCTCTGAAGGAGCTATCAGTCATAGAATCCTCTGGTCACAGGGATGGACCTACTCTCCTGGCATCCCATCTCCTTGGCAACCATGACTGGTCCAAGGATACACACATAAGCAGTCAAGGGCAGTCAAGGGCAGTCAAGATCCTTCATTGGGATTTCCCTGTGGACACAGAAGTGACACGCTCTTTTTCCTGTAGCCACTAAATTGGGATTATATTTTTCTGTTCTTCCTTTTTTTTTTTCCTCCTTTTGCTCATCCCAGTTCTTCTTTCCTTTCTGAGCAGTTTGTTTCCACTTCACAATGTCTATTGTACCTTTGGGATCTTATTTACTCTTCCAGTTTCTTACACTGGGGAGACAATATGATGTCCACACATGCAAAGCTGATTTGTTTCACTTACAAGTGTGGCCTCTAGTTGCATCTATTTACCTATAGCACCTCGAGTTAGCTTTCTTTATAGCTGAGTAATGCTCCATTGTATGAAAACACATTTTTTTACCCATTGTTAATTTCCTATCATCTTGTTTTGAAATTTGATATTATTGCTATCATTTTTTAAAAAAAAAAATTTTATTCTCCTAAGATAAAAAAGTGGGACTATATGGACCTAGAGTGGCTGGTGGCCAAAGCAGAAAGAGCTGAGAGAGACCAGCAAAGATTTTAGATAGACAGAGCAACTGGCTCTGAGATGCAGACTCACATCCAGTGCTTTGCTCTCTGAGGCTCTTCATTTGATTCCTCAAGTCCAGCCAGCTACTCTGTGCTAAGGCTAGGGTGGCATTGCCATCTGTCATGTAGAATCAGAAGTCCTAGCTAGCAAGCTGTCCCTCTCTCTTCTCTGTCTCCTGACGACTTGATGTCATGGACCACTCACAGCTTATGTCCCTGTAAGGGTCTGTTCTTGGTTTTGGGCTTGGTGTGAGCAACAGTTTGAATGTTTCCGCCAAAGCTCACGTTGAAACTCAATCTTCATAATAAGGTATTCAGAGGCGGGACCCTTAGGAGGTTATTAGTTCAGGAGAGTTCTGCCTCATTGCTGGATTAGCCCATTCATTAGTCCATCTCGTTATGTTGGGAATGGATCTGGTGTAAAAAGCTAGTTGGCTGTCACTTGGAAGCAACCCTATGATGCCCTGCACCCACCAGGGACTCTGCAAGAGCACTCACCAGCATGAAGCCTTCCTCAGATGCAACCCCTCCACTGGGCCACGCAGTTTCCAGAGCCACAGAATGAACAAACCTTTCTTCTTTATAAATTAACCTGTCTTCAGGATTCAGTTATAATAACAGAAAAGGAACTAAGGTGGTATGAACACCAGGCAACATCTTCCTGCTTCCTGAAACAGCAGCAGAGCCCAGCAGGTGGGTTCTATGGAAATCATTCTAGGAACAAACTCCTAAAATTCTGTCTGCTGCTGAAATACATGAGTGAAGACCAGGTACACTCTGAAGTTTGGTATAGCTTTGAAACCTATCATTCTGGAGCTGGCAAGATAGCTCAGTGGTCTAAAGCACCTGCATAGGAAAGCTTAGGAAGGGACAGGGGACTGTGGTTTGATTCCCTGGCACTAAATGCCACACCAGCCCCACCTTCAGAACGGGCTGAGGTGACCAAAACAAACAAACAAACAAACAAACAAACTCTATCATTCTTATGAATTCCCATGGAAATTAAATTATGGTTTTGTATACTAAGTCAGCTCTCTGTAGAGTGCAAAACAACTTTTTAAACCAGTCAGTGAAGTATTTGGATGGATTGCACATCTTTCTCTGTACCTTTGGGGCAACAATAGTTGTTAGTGTTTATTATGTGTACTGCATGTCACTTCTATTACCTCACCTAATCCTCTTAGAAACTGATGCAGTAGCTATTATGCCCACTTTCCAGAGTAGGAAACTGAGGCCGATTATAGTTAAGTAACTTGACCCCAGCCTCAGTCAGAGCTGTCCCTCACCACTGGACATGCTGTTAGCTCCTCTTCTCCCAGGCTACCATGCTCTGTGCAAGTAGGTGTGTGAGAGAACGTGGAGGGGCTGCTAGCCTGTGGACTGTGACTCTAAAGGTGGAAATTGAGCTCAGATTCTTGCTTAATGGACCAGAAAACCTCAGTCCAATTAAGGAGGTCAGGTCTCGCTCCCCTCTAATCCAAAGTTGTATGTCGACTCCTTTAGGGACAAGAAATCTGTAACCGGTTATTCATTTATACTTATTTATGCACATAATAATTTGCTTATTCAACTCCAAAGCACCTGGTTGATGGGAAAAAGTAGGCAAATCAGGAAAGTATTGTGCAGACAAAAATAGCACTTGTTTGACTTGTTTAATTACTGGTTTTCTTTCCTTTTTTGTTTTTTAAAGCTGACCAGTCAGTTCAACCAAAATAGCACAGCTGCTTTCTGGGGAGGAGAGACTGTTGGCATTAGCTGGGAGCTGCCTAGCTGACTCGGAGGGCCTGCCCCTTCCAGGGCTGACCGAGATAGAAAGATTGTTTGTGGGGTGGGGTGGGGTTGCCCATAAGCACAGACACATAAATGTGTCCAAGTTATACTGCTAAAGGGAAAAGCATGTTGTAAAATACTATATGTGGTTTTGTTGGTAGGTAGCAGGCAATCTGGTTGCTGCTTTTTATTTTTATGCATTTGGTACAGGGTCTCTAAGAAGCTCAGACTCGTAATGATCCTTCTGTTTTCAGCCTCCTCAGTGCTGGGATTATAGGCGTCCACCTCCACATCTGGTGTAGGTGGCAGGCTCAGTGCACTGGGTGCAGGGCTGGTGGGGCATGTGATGCCAGATCTGGCGTTTGCCTCGGCAGGTGCTTAGTTAGCTGAGCTACCACACAGGCCTGTTTTTTTTCTTAGACAGGGTCTTCCTACGTAGTCCAAGCTGACCTTGAACTGACATTCATCTTCCTGCTTCAGCCTCCGAGTACCGGGATATGAGTATGGCCCACCATGCCCCACTACAGCCAATCTTAGTATTAACTGATACATCGCAGAAGTGCTTACTAAGCTTATGCTGTGTGCCAGGCATTGTGCTGTGCCCTGCTGAGAAACTCCTAAAAGTCTGGGAGAACTCAAAACAATCCTCCTATGTCAGCCTCTTGGGTGCTGGGATCGCATGAATATTTATGATGTCCCAGGAAACTCCCAGTTCACCACACCTAGAAAAATCCACCTTTTCGAGACAGGTGTTGACCGTAGGTTTCACTCTCCATGAATGCTTATGGCCAGTATTTGAAGTGACAAGCGGCAGCTTCTTTGCATGCTCAGGGGCCTTTCTTGGACCAAAGTTTCCTGACTTCCTTAGTTCACAGCATCCTTAGTGACAGAATCATCCTCACACCATCCTTTAGGTCAAAGAACTACTCTTGACGGTCTTATTTCCTAATAGCTCCATACCAACAATGAATATTCATGATCTAACAATTTAGTGGACCTTTGAAAAACTCATGCACATAAATTGGAAGCAATTCTCACAGAGACCGGCAGGTGTCGCTGTAATTTTTCATGGATATTTATGATGTCCCGGGAAACGCCAAGTACCCTGGAGCCCCCTGGAGTCCCTCAGTTTAGGAAACATG
>PVJA010007592.1:52080-67843 GCA_004027025.1 Myocastor coypus
TCTTCTTCTTCTTCTTCTTCTTCTTCTTCTTCTTCTTCTTCTTCTTCTTCTTCTTCTTCTTCTTCTTCTTCTTCTTCTTCTTCTTCTTCTTCTTCTTCTTCTTCTTCTTCTTCTTCTTCTTCTTCTTCTTCTTCTTCTTCTTCTTCTTCTTCTTCTTCTTCTTCTTCTTCTTCTTCTTCTCCTTCTTCTTCTTCTTCCTCTTCCTCTTCCTCCTCCTCTTCTCCTCCTTCTCCTCCTCCTCCCCCCTCCTCCTCTTCTTCCTCTTCCTCTCCTCCTTTTCCTTCCTCTTCTTCTTCCTCTTCTCCTCCTTCTCCTCCTCCTCCCCCCTCCTCCTCTTCTTCCTCTTCCTCCTCCTCCTTTAACAGCCTTTTCTTCTTGCTACTAAAGTTATCTGTACATCTTTAGATTTTCCATCTTTCTCCATGGCCCATTCCTTCACACAGACCTTCCCTCGGAAGTGTCAAGTTTCCCTCTGTGCAGGACGGATAATACCCCCCAGCCGTGAGGTCTCCACCCTCTCTTCTGTGGCGCTGTGTTAGACCCTTTGTTCCTGGGAGTTTCCAAGTGACTTGGCACACTTCACTCTTGAGCTGCAACATATTGTTTGTCAACAGCCTTCTCACTGAGCCTTTGGAGGACAGAGCCCTCCTTCTCGTTCCTGCCTCTGGAGGACTTGAAGCCAGACTGGCGACCTCACCCCTTCTTCCCCCTTACTCATATGCACATTCATGTTTCTTCTTTATCCTGCATTCTCCACTCAGGGCCATACTGCCTTCTCACCCTCCTGGAGAGACATTGCCTGTCCCCCGGGTGCCTACCCTTGTGTCCCACACCCAGGCTCAGTCCCACATCTAGAAGGGCAAAGAGTTCCTCAGCGGCTGCTGAATACACAGGGTCCTTGCATCTTTCCCACTCTGATCCAAAGGCTTCATCTGCATCTACTTCCCTGGTGTGGTGACGTGGAGATTCTCTGTCACACAGGGGAGAACTTACTGTCCAGCTTCAGAGACAGCTGTCGGCACTTTCTGTGTTGGTCATGGCTGGAGGGAGCCTATTTCTTGAGAGGACCCTCTTCCTGGGCCAGGTGTCTAGTGACCCTGCTAGGCAGGGAGGGAACAGTCATTCCATCCTGTGGTCACTTCCTACCTGAACTGCTTGTACAGCTTGGCTCGTGTCTATGCTGTTCTAAATTAGCTGTTAACTTTCTTTGGGCAAAGGGACACGAGTGGTACTTGTGGAGGGGAGGGGTGGTCTCTGCCACTGCCACCAGTTCAATGCTATGAACAGAGAGAATATCTCAATGGCTGCTACGCAGACATATCCAGAGATGGTGGGAAGAGATACACTTTGACATGGGGCAAGTGTCCCCTTTATCTTGGTGCCACTGGAAGACCTGGGCACAGAGCTGGGAGGACAGCCAGTCATGGTGACGGGAGAAGAGACCGTGCTGGAATAAGCAGAGAACTGACAGTAGAAAGTGCATTCCATTTAGAGGCAGGACTTGGTGACACTGGACCCAACCTCTGAGTGGCTGTGTCGCTGTCCTACTCTGCATATGTTTCCCATGTGGCAGGTAAAAGAGCAGCTTTCTCCAGCCCCCTCCAGGATCTTCACGTCTACTGCTGGAACTGTGTGTGGCTAGTCCCTAGGTTGGTTTCTGAGTACGACACAGGATTCATGGAGACTTGGGGCCCCTATCATACAAACCAGCCTGGGAGGGACCAGAGAACCATGCTTCTACCAGCGGGGGCCTCCAGGAAAGAGGGGGCCCTGTTATGGCTCCCCACCTCACCCAGCCCTGCCTATTCTCACACCGTCTTCTGCACCCTAGCCTAGCCACTGCAGCCACAGCCACAGAAAACGCACACAGTTCTCCCTCTCTGAAGGGCAGAGGCTGCCACTATGGCCAGGTATGCAGATGGTACCCGGATGTCACAAGGATGCTGTACAGAAAAGACCCCAGGCCTGGAAGCCAGCAGATACAGGTCCAAGGACACTATGTCTCCCAAATCCTGGCTGTAAGGCATCTTCTCTCTGTATTTTCTGGAAGGAGGCAGAAAGATGGGCTCCCCTGGCCCTGGGAGTTCTCACCCAGGAGATGGAGTGGTCCTTTTCACCCTGGTAAGTTATGACTGTATTAACCTACAGTAAAGCTTTCTTTAAACAGAGCTCTGGCTGCGGAGAGATTGGGCAGCAAGGGGGAAAAATATCCGAAACAAACCTATAACGATAAACCTCCCTCCTCTATTGAATATACCCGCCCATTTAATTTATTCAGTTAATAAAACTTATTCCCCAGAGGGGAACAAGCAGAGGTAAGCTGCAAACCAATCTGCCTGTGTGAGTGGGGGTATATATGTATATCTCATAACAATAAAAAAAGAGTAATTAAGAGATGTATTGGAGTGTGTAGAAATCCTGAAGGACACTGAAAATTCCAATTCGAGTTACTGTCCTTGGCGCAAATTTAATTCAATTGGGAACAGATAAATAAAAATAAAGAAAAAACAAATTCAGAACAGATGTTAGGCAAGCAATTTTTTTTTCACAGTAAGAATCATAAACATGAAGAGCAGCCTATAAGGCGAAGTTGTCGATGCAAACCAGCATCAAGCTACTAAATAAATAGTTGGATGGCACTGCAGGGACAAGGAGACATTAAAATAGTCATTTAGCTGTCCCTGAATAGCTCGCCCACACATTAGGCCCAGGGTTTGGGAAGGAATGGTGTGTGTGTGTGTGTGTGTGTGTGTGTGTGTGTGTGTGTGTGCCCAACTGCACAGATTACATACAGCACATGCATTGGGTAAGAGTAAGTGATGTTTGGCCAACTCCACCCAGATGGTGCTTAGATGCAGATGAACCTCCCTGCTACAGGAGGAATGTGCCGTCCTGTGCTAGGTATCAGAAAGCCCAGATGGGTGACATGCAGGAGAGGAAGACGTAACAGCTGGAGAATTTCAGACGCAGTTGGGAAGAAACAAGCGGCAGGGAGGAAATTTAAGCACGGATCACAGAGACGCAGAGATGGGGGCTGATGATCGCACCCTCCCCCCATTTCATGTACTTACTAATGTACATGAACGACAGCCTGTGCCACTTCCTGGGTGCCACTGCCCACCTGGGAGGGGCGCCAGGCCAGGGTCTCCTCAGAAACTCAGAGGACAGCATCCCCTCCAAGAGTGGTGGTGATAGGAGCTCTTGAAGTTAGTGGCCACTCCGGGGTGCAGTAGCTGCAGGCATGCTCTGTGGCCCAGGCCAGAGGAGCCGAGAAATCACAGAATCCCTGCACCTGCTGGGTCTCTGTCAGTCCTCAGGAGACAGTCGCTCATGTGTGTTTCCAAGGGCAGGAATATGGTCCAGCGCCTCATTCTAGTTCCATGGCTAGGGAAGGCCGAGCCAAACCCAGAAGCCAGCTCTGGCTTCTCTTCAGTATGCCTTCAAGTGCCTGAAGGTTAGGCCGGAGCCCCAGAAGAGGCCAGGGAACAGTGTGGGTGACTGAGACCCAGCTGCACTGGGAGATGGTTTCCTTCAGTTGTCTGCTTTCCTTTGGATCCCAAGAGGGCCTTTAACACTATAAATCAGCTGTGTGGTCTGCACTAACTATTCATAAAAATGATTCTTCCTTCCCACACCTTGATTTTTAAGAGCTCCTTTCCCTATTTCCTTTCATTCATCTCCCAGAAAATAAGACCAATCATTAAAATTAGCAAATCACAAAGTCTTCCTATATGAGGTTTCCATGGGGACAGATTTGCCATGAACACCATGTAGTTATTGAAGTCACTCAACGAATATTTACTGAGCACCTGTTACATGTCCAGCACTGTTTTAGCAGGATGAACATGAGACAAAGTTCCTGTCCTCATGGAGTGTGCGGCCTATCAGGAGAGCAGGGCAATGGGCAATGAATTGTATAATCTGTTGTCAAAGTAGATGTGCCAATAATGCATGAGTACTTAAGAGTACCTAAGGGACAATAGGAAGAGCGGGGCGGGGGTAGGTGATCACTGGGGTTAATACAAAGGACCTTGCAACCCTGCTCATGCTGTGCCTTCTCGTCTTAAAGTTGCTCATGTTTCTGTATAAACTGAGGGTAGGGTGACCAGGCCAGCCAAATTTGAAGTGTATTAGCAAAGTTACATGAGACATTAGGTTGGAAGAATATGCCCTACACAGAGTGTAAGAAAATGCTTATGGCTTGTTGACATTTGTGTGTAAATGGTTCTAGCGAACCAAGATACATATCCTTTACAGTCATAAAAGAGATAGCTCATAAAGTTTTTCCCAGGCCAATGAACCACTGGCCCCTAAAAGATGTCCATGGTAGAGTTGTTTGCTGAAGACCACAGGGTCTCTTCTTTGGGGGCAGGGGACAGAGAAGACAGATACTGGTTAGAGCGATAGTTAGAAGCAATTCATTTGGCAACATCATCATTTGGGTTTCTCTGGAGGTTCTCCTCAAAGCTGTGTATGCTCAGAGGCAGGGCTTGTGGAAGGTTCTTGGACTGAGAGGAAGTACCGCTGACTGGGTCTTGGGAGGTGGGGCTTGGAAGAAGACCACCATGGGAGCTGGGGGTGGCGGGCGACCCGGAAGTGTATGTCCCCTCCACGGCTCTTCCCTTGACTGTCAGGTTTCTGAGTGCCTTGATGTGGGCATCAAGGCCCCTCTACCACGCTGCTTCTCCTTTGGAGCCAGTGGACCATGGAGTAAAACTCTATCTAAAAAGTGGGAGCCAAATTAAACCCGTCCTCCCTGAAGCTGCAGGTGTTGTGTTTCAGGGGGGAGCAAAGTGACTAAGACAGGGATGGATCTTAAAAGCACAGAGCTAGATTAAAAAAAACAAAAACAAATGAACAACCATGGTACCTACCATGATATCTATGATATAAGCTACAGCTGGCATGAGCTAACAGGAATTCCTGGCGAGATGAGACAGTTTGTGAGAGCATGTACATCAAGCTACGTACTAACCACCCGGCAGTTGTTGGCTGTTCGGGGTGGGAAGGGGAATAAGGGGAAGCAGAAGGGCTCAAAGGAAGTGAATAAACAAGGGGAGCAGCAGCAGCACTTCCCAGCCCCCATCACTCCTGCAAAATAGCCCCTCCTCCCATCAGCTAGAACCGGAGGTAACCAGCAATTACTGGTTCTAACGCTGATAATTCACGATGGGGAAGTAGCTCCGCTTAGCAATGCTTGTTTTCTTATATGGAATTCTTTAGGAGTGAGCATTCACTCTGTGTTTTCTCTCAAAGCTTTTTTCCATATTCTAGTCCCAAGAGGTATTCTGGAAAACAGAAACAGTCCTGCGGTCAAATAAACACTACCTCTCGCTTTCCCACTTGGAGATTTTCCAAGCACATTATCACATGAAAGGTGCTGAGCCATCCTTCAATAAAGAGACCTGTGTTCTTTGACTGACTCCATTTGACTAAGGGGACTCTCCCTTTTAGTTTTCCTGTAACTATTATTATTGGCGGTGGACGTGATCCAAACGACACACTGGGAAATACCACATCAGACTGTTGGGAGGCTGGGTGGCAGAAGTGTCCGGATTCCAAGCACACCCTGCGACACATGCTTTCCCCTCCCCTGCCTTTTGCAGCTGTGTGGTTCTTAGGGTGCCAGGTTCTTATGCCTCCTTAGACCGAGTGTCTCCCTAGGACCTCTGCTACAGTACGCATGTTTGTGTCCTGCCCAATTCAGATGTTC
Organism: Myocastor coypus; assembly: GCA_004027025.1. Taxonomy (NCBI): domain Eukaryota; kingdom Metazoa; phylum Chordata; class Mammalia; order Rodentia; family Myocastoridae; genus Myocastor; species Myocastor coypus. Next base: position 57,794 of record PVJA010007592.1, read on the forward strand.
ACAGGCCTAATTCATAATCCCCAGGGTGGTGACAGTAGCTAGTAGGACCTTTGGAAGATGATTAGGTCCAGAGGGCAAAACCCTCTTGAGCTGAGTTAGCGTCCTGCTAGAGTCCCAAGGGAGGTCCTGCACCTGTTCCTCCAAGCCAGGACAGAGCAAGAAGGTGCCACCTATGCACCAGGAAGCCAGCTTTCACCAGACATGAACCTACTGGCACCTTGATGTTGGACTTCTGGGTATCCGGAACCATGACAAACAAATGGGTGTTATTTGTAAGTTACACGGTTTATGGACAAAGACAAGCACCACCTGGTTTTTCCCTTCCTTAGATCTTACTTCCTCATTCTGGCGGGGTCGCCATTTTGCCTCCAGAATTCAAGGCAAAGCGGTTTCAGAAAAGTGGCAAGAATGGTGGCACAAGTGTGCTTGAGAAGAAGGGGAGGATTTTGAGGAAGGACGAATGATAATGTCACTTCACAGTAGTAAATTTTTTTAAAAGTACAGATTTACTGTCTATCTTGACCACACCGCATCGAGGCCTGGCGCACTGTTCCACAGCCCTGCCATCCCTCCTTTGCTTAGAGCACTGTGGGCCCAGGGACGCTCTCTCACAGAGCACATGCTCCAGTGCAAGGACCGTTGGGAGCACCCAAGGCGACAGCGCTGGGACAAGTGGCAGCAAATAGTTGAAAGGCTGTGGTAGAACCCCAAATTAGAAAATAAGCTACCGCCTTCAAGGACATAATGTTGACAAATTTCCTGCGTGAGGAGGCTCAGAGATTGAAGGGCTGGTGCCAGGGAGATGCAGAGAAATGCAAAGCCCACGGCCAAAAAACAGAAGTCAGCCCCTCTCCTAGACAGAGAGGAGGAAACTAACGCGGGACACAAAGGCCACAGCAAGCCTGTGGGAAAGGGGAGGCCCTGAGGGGTGAAGGCAGGACGGAAGAGCAGACACATAAATTGTAAGAGTTTGGCAGAGAGGAGTGAGATAAGAGAAGGAGCTCGGGTGGGGGCTGCTGGGAATTTATGAAAGCGAACTGAATTTATGGTGCAGTGCAAGCATTTTTTGCTAATGGGGCTATTTTGATTTTTTTAAAAAAATGTCCTCACTGGCTAGCAGCCAACAGGAAGTTGGGGGCAGGATCGCTAGGGTCATATATTCCAACCAGAACTATGTGGTTCACATTGACCAGTTGGATTCTGGAGGGAGGATGAGGGTGAACTTCATCTGTAGTTCACTCTCAAGATTTGCAAACAACAAGTAACAGCCAGCTAATCATAGAGACAGGGAGCCATAAAGTCTCACTTCAAATGTCTTCTACATATAAATTGATAGAGGTCACCATGGAAAACAGCAGGGTAGTTCTGCAAAAACCTTTTTAAAAATAGAATTACTAGGGCCGGGTGTGGTGATGCATGCCTATAATCCCAGCATTTGGGAGGCTGAGGCAGGAGGATTGGTGTGAGTTCGAGACCAGCCTGGGCTACAAAGGTGAGCTCAAGGCCGGCCTGAACTGCATAGCTAGACCCTGTCTCAAAAAGACTAATAATAATAATAATAATAATAATAATAATAATTAGAAATAGAATTACTATATGATAGAGGAGGGTCTTAAAGATCTGTTTGCATCTCCACAATCATAGCTGTGTGGTTCACAACAGAAAAAAAGTAGACATAGCCCAACTGTCCATGGCCAGGGTAATGGGTAAGCAAAATGTGGAGTGTCTGTCCTGCAGGACACTGTTCAACCATTCAATTAGAATGTTCAGGTTCTAATGCATGCTCTGAGATGGACCCACCTTGAAGATACAGCGCTAAGTGAAATAAGAAAATTACCAATTGGAGTCTATGTCCACGAGGTCTATAGAACAGCCAGAGATGGAAGTAGAATGGTAGTTGCCCAGGGCTGGGGCTGAAGAGGGGAACTGAGAGTTACTATTTGATCAGGACAATTTTTCTGTTTTGCAGATGAAAACACTTCAGGGGCTGCATGGTGCTGATGGTTGCCCAGCAACATGAATACACTTGATGCCACTAAACTACATGCTTGAAGTTGGGTAGGACAGTAGATATCATGTCATGTTTTACCTCAGGAAAGTAATGTCTTTCAGCTGATGTCCTCCACGTCATCCTCAATACCTGGCTCAGACTAAGAAGCTGGGAGTATCAACCCCACAATCATGGGTCTCAAGGTCCTTCCTGCTGACCAGCTGTGGACCATGAAGGTCTGTTCTACTCAGTCAAATGAAACCTTATCCTACAGTTGTCACTTTGCTTTCTTGGGCTCTTGGGCCCTGGTACTCACTAGCAGGGAGGGGCTTGGAGGAGGGAAGAATCCAGGAGCAGAGACCACTCTGGGTTGCAAACAAAGCATCCTAGAGGGCTTTCAGCTGAGGAGGTCAAAGAGTGGAGCTTCTTGCTCTCTGAAGACCCACAACATCCAGCAGGGATGTTTAAGACTTAAGATAAGAGCTAAGACTTGGCTGGAATCTTTTGGAAGAATCCAGTGGCCAGGCTGGTCATCAGTCACCAGCTGTGGTCTGGCGGAGAGAGAAGATCTGAAGAGTTACAGGCAAGTTCTGAAGGAAAGTGGAAAACCACTTCAACAGCTACCTCTTCACTAGCTATTATGTATGAAGTGTGGTGCTAGTGCTGGAAAAGGCAGGGAAGAGGACAGCACCGGAAGTAGCTGCCCCTCCTGGAACAATCCTGCTGTGGAGAGCAGTGGGGGCAGTTGTGTCCATTCAGTACTTGGAAACCCACTGCAGCCTGAGTAGCACCCAGAGGCATTGCAGTGTGTGGTGGCACAGACGACTATAATAAGCCATGTTCCCTAAAGTGACAACAGGCCACTTGCCAGCCATAAGATCACAACAAAAGTTGCTAGGTTCCTTTTTATGCAGGGGCAAAAATAGAATCACTTGCTAACAGTGACTCCTTCATGCTTAACATGGGGACCCCAGAGAAGATATCAGGGAGTCCAACCTGTATATGCAGGCCAATAAGTGGAGAGCCATGCCCAGGGGGCATAGACTGGTGGGTTGCAGAATCTTGCAGTTTAAGGGTGATATGGGGGAGACATTGTTAGGAACGTGATCTTGAGATGTGCAGGATGAGCAAGGAACTTATTTTAGTAGCTAAGTTCCTGTTACCTGCCCCAGGAATGCAGGCTTTATAAAACTTGGTGGTGCCTTGCTAGGGAATCACTCTGTGTGCAGAGTGGAAATGTTACACGTAAGACTGATCAGGAATAAATAGAACGCATGGTAAACAACTCAACATCTACAAAGTTTAAGAATCTTAAGGAAGGAGATAAAATGCATTCTATTCCAAAAATGAAGTTTGATTGTTCACAATTAAGCAGAATTTCAAATGTGTGCATGGTAGCATCTGATGTTTTTATTCACACGTTTACCCTTATTATCTGTAGTTGATTTGGTTTTAGATATTGTAACTCCATAGTTCTCATTTTATCCCATCTTAGTTACATCCCTCACTGCTGGGACACAGTATGTGACACAATTTAAGGGAGGACAGTATATTTGGCTCACCGTTTATAGAGCTTTCAGTCCCTAGTCGGCTGGCCCCAAGGCAAGGAAGCAAGGCAGAGGGGCCCAGGGGAGGAGAGCTGCTCACAGCATGGTGAAAAGGAAGCAGGAAGTCAAGGGAGAAACTGAGGAGGGAAATGAACCCTTCCGAGCCACGCCCCCAGTGACCCACCTCTTCTGGCCAGACCCACCTCTCAACAGCAAGTCAGCTATAAACTCCCATAAACACAGTCATCTTCCCTAAGTTCCACCTCTGAATACATGAATATTTGGGGGACATTTAGATGTAAACCATAACATCATGGGGCCAGGGAGATAGTTCTGTGGCACGAGTGCCTAACTGGAAAGTGCAAGGTCATCAGTTTGAGCCCCAGTCCTGAAAAACAAAACAAAGCAAAAAGTAACATCCAAATCCAATGTGAACAAAAGATTTACAGCTGGTTTTTAAGGGTTTCAGAGAACTTGAAACTTGCCTCTGCTTATAAAATAGTGATTGAAAGGAACTTTAAGTTATATGTGACTGGGTATTTTTTAAATTTAACAACAAGTTCCTCAAAAATTTTGAAATCAAAGATAACCTGTCATTCTTTTTGGGTAAGGATGGTGTTTGAATTTTCAATTAATTCAAGCGACAAGCCAGAAAAATTGAGCAAATTTTTTAGATCGTCTGTGCAAAGGAGTTGTTGACAGAAGATATATGCATAAATCCATGTGTTATCAATACTTACTTCCAGAAGAGAGAATTCTTGACAGATGTCACAATGATTCATGGCCATGTTACATAACTCTATTATGCATTTTGGGTTGGACAACTTGGATTTGTTGCAGGTACAATTCAATTAAATGAGAAATTTTTTATTCAAACTTATTAGCTAGAGATGGGGCTTTTATACACTTTTAATATGAGACATTCTATTGTTTGGGAACACATCTGTGCAGGTTGTCGTTCATGGATAAAGAAGTAATTGATGCCGTATTTGGTTATCGCCAATAGAGAATCAGCTCCCTCCCACCTGGAACCTGACACACTGTTGTTCTCGGAGGTGGATTCAAATATGAGTATCAAGGAGAACAAAAGTAAAGATCTGTGGCCAATTCCCCCAACTTCTGTGCCTTCTATTCTTCCCCACCAGTGTTCTATGTCCCCCTAAGGTCCAGGGCCAAGATCAAAAGCTGGACAAGCCACAGCTCCTCATGGCAAGGCCAGCTTCCTCAGCCCAGACCTCTTCCAGCTGGAGTGGCCCTTGCCACCCATCAGGTGATGCTGCTCTCTGAGTCGTGGGCTTGCATCAGGCTCTGAGTTGTAGAACTGAATGTCTACACCCAATTTGTGCCCAGGCCTCTGAGGTCCTGCTAGTGTTTCCATCCAACCATTCCCTTCTCAGGGTTTAGAGGCTTCCTGGGCTGGGGAGCCAGTTCCTAGCTAGGTCCTAATGTCCAAGATAGCCTCAAATAAGTGTTTTACTAGACACCTGACCACTGTCAGTAAGGGCAGCTTTCTCCTTGCCAGTGTCTGTCAACTCATTGTCCTTTAAACTGTGTACTTCATTCAGGACCTGCAGTCAGCTCTGTCAATGTTCCAGCTCATTGTTCACACCTAGTTAGCCCTGAGAATGGGGCAGTTTCTAGGCCCTTCCCTCCTGCTTCCCTATCCTCAGGGAGTAAGTATTCAACAGGCTGCTGCTCTCCATGATAGGATATTACCATGAATTCTTTAGACACAAGGGATGACTGAAAAATATGCTGTGTGTATACATTTTTTAAATGTATTACAGTAAAAAAAAAAAAAAAAAAAAAAACACACATTATCTGGGCATGGTTGTGTCTATAATCCCAGAACTCAGGAAGCTGAGGCAGGAGGATTGCTGAAAGTTCAAGGCCAGTTCAAGGCTACATAGTGAGTTCAAAGCTAGCCTGAACTATATAGTAAGACCTGTCTCAAAAGAAAGAAAAGAAACATTTTATAACCCTTGTTTCAGACATACTTATGCTATCATTTTGCCACTTTTTGAAGAAGCTTTGAAAGTCTTTCGTGTCCTTATAAGGATGCTTTATAAGTTGTTCATCAAAAACAGTGAATAATCCTCCTAGCTGTCATCTAATGGAAAGACAGGCTCATAGAGACATGACTGTATCTGTTGTACCTTTTAGATTTTCATTACTCTTTCTATCACTATTTTGTATTCTTTAAGAATAAGAAAATAAAATAAGAAAAAAACAAAAACCATGACTGTGTGTCCTCTTGCAGTTTATTCACCAGATCTGGCACTATGTGACTCATGGCTCTTCCCCAAAGCCAAAAATGATCATAAAGAATAACTATCCTGAGTAGATTTGGGACATCAACGCAGCCACAACTCTGTGACAAAAGACTTGAAGAAATGAGGACATACAGAAATGCTGCAGAAAGTGCCAAGAATAATGGGATTAGGGGGTTCCTAGATCTGCAGCTGTTGACACTGAGCTTTTGCTGACTCAGTGAGGGGTTTCTCAGAGTCTTAAATCTCACTGGGCAAATAGCAGCTTTTGAAGGCAGATTGGCAGGGACTGGATCATCGTCTTGGAGTCATCCAGCTGACGTTAGACACCATATGACTCTTCGCTTTTCCGATTCCTAGTTTTGGCTCACAAATTGTTATGAAATCAATTTAGTGAATTGATTGCACTTTTACAATCAGCTTACACTTGTTTTCTTTTTCACAAGTAGAATAGGAAAGAAGAAAATAGAGTGCATTAAAGTAGTTCTTATATAGTAGAGTGTGGTTTTATGAAATTTGAGTGTGTGTGTATGTGTGTGTGTACTGGATCACAATGTGGCAGATCTTTTATTTTGCTAAGATGCACAATTAAACAAAGTGTCAAGGGCACGGGTTTGGTCCACAATCCTCATTTACATTTAAAAAAGCCAAGGCTTCTGAGCAAAAATGATTGTGCTCAATGCATTAAACTAAAACATGGGAAGTAGATAGAGAACAGGAGCTGAAATTTTAACCCCAGTTTTTAAAAAACCATGCACTGTTGGATGCTTCTACACAAAGAGGAGGGAATGAATATAGACTCTTGATTATTACGCACATCAGTCACAAAGACTTGGGCAATCGTAGTCGTTAAAATATGCAACAACCACCACTCTGTTATAGAAACAGAATGAGGAAATGAGGGGTGTGATATGCAAAGTGGAAGAAGAATCGAACTCAGGAACTTAAATAAACTTCAGAGAGGTCTTCTGTCAGGACTAGAACCACAGCGGCCTTCATTCTCAGCCAGAGAGAGCCCCACCGGCCACATACAGTTCATTCAAGAACTCGTGTCCCTGAAAGGATTCTCTCCTTTACATCACAGGTGCTGTTTATGTGAGGACGATTATCCCTTTGATAATTCTATCTATTGAGCAATGCTTTGGGAATGGTGACAGTAGCCCTGCTGACAATTCTCTCTCTAGTCCCAAGGCCACCTACAACATCAGCCCATTGTCTTAGGGTAATCTCTTTTATAAAATAACAGCGCCCTTCAAATACAATAGCACCTTTCAACTAGGAGGAGGCTGAAGTGCAGCTTTCTTCGGTCATCCCAAATCTGGGATGCCTCCAGCTGCCTCCAGCATGCCACGCAAATTTGATCCCAGTGAAGTCAAAGTTGTGTACCTGAGGTGCACAGGAGGCAAAGTCAGTGCCATATCTACCCTGGCCCCCAAGATCGATCTCTTGGGTCTGTCTCCAAAAAAAGTTGGGGGTGACATCACCAAGACAACTGGTGACTGGAAGGGTCTGCAGATTACAGTGAAACTGACCAGTCAGAACAGACGGGTTCAGACTGAGGTGGGGCCTTCTGCCTCTGCCCTAACTGTCAGAGCCCTCGAGGAGCCACCGAGAGACAGAAAGAAGCAGAAAACAATGGAAGTATCGCTTTTGATGAGATCGTCTGCATTGCCCAATAGATGCGTCTCCAGTCTTTAGCCAGAGAACTTTCCAGAACCATTAAAGAGATCCTGGAGATTACCCAGTCTGTGGGCTGCAACAAGGACAGCTGACACCCTCGTGACAGCACAGATGGCATCAATAACAGTTTTGTCAAGTGCCCAGCTAGCTAAGGAGCATAAGAAAATACATCAATAAAAAGATTACCTGAAAAAAAAAAAAAATACAATAGCAGCTTAAGAAATTCCATTCATTTAAAAATGCGTGCTTACAGGCTTGGAGTTAGTGGTGAATCTATTTTGATGACTAAGAATATTCATATCAAACTCATAATGATTATTGATAATGACACATAGATCACTGGGTCTTGTGTTAATTTAGTTCCAGCCTCATGGGACTTGACACTGAGGGTTTTAGGCTTTCATTTTGCATGTTCACAAAAACCAGGCTGGTATTGTATTAGCCAAATTTTGCCTATAGTTTGGCTTTGTGGCCAGAAATATTAGGATACCTTAGAATTCTTGTGCTTAATTCACCTACCTCAAAGACACTAGATTTCTCTCAATGGCCATCAGATATTTCTTTGTGTTCATCAGTTCCTCTGAAAGTGGAGCAGAGCACCCTGGTAGGTCAAATTCTTAATGCATTAGCTTGCTCTTTGCGTCAGCAATGAAAACTTCAATTCTCGATTTTAGAGTTTCCCGAGTGTGGAGGCCTAATTTTCTCCATCCCTTAGTATCTGTGATTCTACAGAGTTCCATCTCCCTTAGAAGCAAGTACAGTCTCCAGGTACTGTGTACCAAATCTGCATCTAAATGCATGTAATTTTTTTGAATGAATCAGCTGTAGTTTTCACTCCACCTCAGCTTGGGACACATTTTTCAGGCCAGTGTATTCTTCTGCGTTATGTCTTCAAAGTCAAAGATGAAAAGTCCCACAGAGCTCTTCAGAGCCTTCAACTTCCCAGAGTTCCTAGTCTACGGCAGTAGCTTAAAATTTCCTCAAGCTGATGACAGAGTCATCTAAATATACTGAGTGACTAATCTCTCTGCTGCTCTTCAACCTCGTTGAAATAGTCTATAAACACGATGGTTAAAAGCACTTATACAAAAAGTTCTCACACCTCAGTCACTTCTGGAGCTCAAACTTTCCTAATGGGTGGCACCCAGAATCTGAGCTCAAGAAAGTGTTGAAATGACCTTATTATTTTCATTGCTGATGCCACATGCATTTCCATATGTGTCCCAGAGTTCTCCCTGCCGGTGACAAGGTGCCGTTCGTTCCTGTATGCTAGCTAATTAAGTAAGAAAACCGTGCTAAACACCTCCAAGTTGGAAGCACATGAGATGTTTCCTTTCCTGCATGTGTGAACTTTGAAGCTTAAGTGTCAGGCCCAAGGGCTCATTTGCTTGCTAAATTGACTTTTTCAGTATTAAGACCTGGGCTTCTCCAGGTAACAGGAACACTTGAGGTTCTAATACTTGCAAACATGTCCTGTACTGCTGCTACATATAAGAAACTACACAAATAATACCCAAATCAGGCATGAGGAACAGAGAAGTCAGTAGTGCATGTGGGGGTTACTAGGTGATAGGGGTGAGTTCAAATCAACTGGAGAAGGGTAGCTTTCTGGATAGAATGCCCTCATTTGGATGAGTGGTGTTCTGGTGTGAGTCAACCTTTCGACATTATAACAAAACACTCAATATGACTAACTTGCAAGGAGAAAAGGGTTATTTGGCTCAGGGTTTTTCAGACCCTGCTGCTTTTAAGCCACTTCATGGAAGTAACAGTGGCAGGGCCAGGGAGGGATCTCATGCCGCTGCCTCCTGTGACCTAAGCCCCTCCCTCTGGGTACCACCGCCTGAAATTTCACAACCCCAAAGCACCACTCTGGGGACCAAGCCATCATCACGTGGTCCAACCATAGCAGATCCTTATGTCCATCCTTCCCCTGCTAAGTTCCTGATACAGGGACAGGGATATAGCTCAGTGGCATAAGTGCCTGGCAAGTGCAAGGTCCTGAGTTCAAACATGAGCAAACACATGGAAGGTAGACAGGACACAGGAAGAGGAGCTTTTAGTCACTAAAAGGAACCTTCAGTAGCTGCTAATGAATAGGGTTTAGAGCACTGTATATGTGTTTATAAACCCTTAAAAAGAGCAATATGAGAAAGACTTGTTACTTACTGGTTCAAACTCAACTGCAATTTGGTTAGGCCATCATCGCTACCCTGTTTCTGTTTAATCACCAATGTATGGTGCTTCTATTAATAATATTTTTATAGGGCTTGGGAAGGAATGTAAATCCAACTCAGGACTTATTCTCAGACTAAAAGAGACACCAGGTAATTATTAATTAACTACGACCAGGTAATCATTACCCAAGACAATAAGGCCTCACTTTCTTCAGCCTACATGGCTGGTGGAATTGCTGCTCAATTCGGAAGTGCTCTAATCAGGCACCATGGATAAAAGTTGCATAGGGATGCGCACCGGCCCATCTGCCTTACATTCAAGTTCAAAGCTACAGCGGCGGGGCCCAGCAGGATGGCTCAGTGGTCTAAAGCGCCTGCTTGGAAAA
>PVJA010007593.1:0-67888 GCA_004027025.1 Myocastor coypus
ACTGTGTTACTGAGCTATATACCTGGCCCTGCACATGATTTCTTGAATCACAGACATTACTTGTTTCAAGCTCATTTAACCTTCGTCTCCCCACATTTCCACCTTCTCCAAAGAGCAGAACCCAGTGCTTCACAGAAGATGTCTAGAGTGCTCACATTTAGAACATGACCATGGCATATATTTTAGCTTCTACTTGATTAACTGCAGCCACATTACAAGCCCTTAGCCAAGGCTTCCATCTGAAACAGCCACCTTGGAGATCAGACTGTTGGCTCAGCACCCCTGGGCTCACTTGCTAGAGTGGGTCTCCATGGTTACTGGACCATCTTGTGAGTTCAAAATGCCTATTTCTTGTTGTTTCATGAGTGTGGTGTTTTTTAAAGTTTTTCTTTTTCTCTTTTTTTTTTTTTTTTAACTGATTATAGATTTTTGGTAAAGACAGCTTGTAGGATAACCCTGAACTTCAAAGAAGCCAAACGGGTATGGAGAGCACATGTGGTAGTAACCCCACAGCTAGGGATTCCTCTTGGAGTGTATCTGGCTGGTTCCAGGACCCCATCCCTGTGGTATAAAAATCTACAGAAGCACATGTCACTCTAGAAGCCAACTATCTTGACATTACGGTACTTACAATGCTCACCACACAGAGATGCTCTGTAGACAGCAGTTGTGCCACTTGGCCAAGGAATAAGGGCAGAAACACGAGTGGGTCTAGATCCAGGACCTAGACGCTTTTTGCCTGCAATATTTTCAACTCACAAAGGGAGGGGTCTGTGGATGCTGAAACCCCTGGATGTGGAAGCCAGCTGTACTTCAACATTTTCCTTTGCCACATTTCAGAATTATGACTCTCTCACATAACTCATCGAGGCTGCTCTATAATTTCAAAAATCAATGCTAGTCAAGGAAAATGCAGGGTTATTTATATTCAGCTTGGCTTTTAATAATTTGCACACAGAGGTGTTTATTAATAGTGGCCAGAAATCCTCTTTTTTATTGCTTCAATATTTAGAAATAAAGAACAAAAATAAACCTGTTTTTTTTTTTTTTTTTTTTAAACCTCAAATGAGAAGTTTCCTTCTAATAGTTATGAAAGGAGAGCTCTGTCTCTTTCTGCCTATTTTGGATAGCAGGGCACATATTTACATTCCAACCCACATTTTAGTATTTATTTAGTTTCCTCTGTAAGTCTATTAGATGTCACTTTAATGTATGTTTCACGAATTGTCATTTCTTACATAATTAAAGTAAATTCAATCATGTGCACCACTTGTTAGATTGAACTCACTTGGAATTTATTATCACAACCCATGAACTACTAAATAATGTATTCCATTAATTTTATAATAAAACTTTGAATATATTCTTAACTAAAATGATGTACGCTGCAAAACCTTAAATCACTTCGTGTTCCATGGGATGAACAGATGATTTAACAAATTTCCAAATAATGCACATAGCTAACTCATGCCCTTAGACGTGGCTAGGGGGACGCAGCTCGGCCATCTGTTTATCTGCCTCCGCCTGCTCCACCTCTCTTCAGGTTCCAAGGCAAATCCGCCTCTCGCCACTGCAGGTCCCGCACTCTCGCTCAGGCACAGACAACCCTGCCCCTCCCAAGCTCTCCTTTTCCCAACTCTTCAGACTTTCCCAGGTCTCCACTTTGCGCCGCCATCCTAGCCATCATGAGCAGCACCCCATGCCTACTCCTCAGCCCCGTCTTTCCTCCTGCCCCTGCGCAAACTTCTGGGAAGGGTATTTTCTACCGTTTCTTTTCCTCGGGGCCCCTGTGCACACTGCCGCTGCGGCCTGGGATGTCGTTCTCTCAGCCCCTTCCACAGCAGGCTACGTAAGCCTCGTCTGTCAGGTCTTGGCCCCTCCAGGAACTGACCAGCCGAGCTGAAGCAGCCCCCCATCTCCTTCCACTTCCTTCCCTGATCCGAGTAGCTGTTATTCTCTGACTTGTTCTTGATGTCTCTGGGGACAGCTCACTATCTGCTTCCTAGGTGGTGCTTCGGGGCACAAGATGATGCCTGGCACATGGAAAGCTCTCATGAGGAACAGGTAAGTTTTTACTGGATAAATGAACAGACGACTAGCGAAAGCGTCACCCTCATTACGAGTTTCTTTCCCCCCTACTTATTCCTTCAGCCCTCCATTTCTGCAGGAGTCTGCCTTGGCACTTCTTCCTGTTTACTTTATATTTCTCTCTGGTTTACCGCAATTCCAGCACCCATCCACTCCATGATGGACAACATGGAGCACTCTGTCTATGGACATGGCAGACATATGGCATCGAGTGCCCATCAGGCCAGACATTGCTTGTTGATCCCAGCTCACCTTCCCAGGCAGTCTGGCCCTTGTGTACACAGTGCCCCAGGCAGGATTTGTAAACTGGGAGAGTTCCCCGGCACAGGAAGGTGATCTGCTCCCTTTGACCTAAGTGCCAGTGACTTCCCAAACCTGTTTTCAGCCCTGGAATTTTGTGACTCCATTTTCAAACTGCCTTCTAGACTGTTCCATTTGTTCACCTGCATAGTCCTCAGCCGGGTTGAATGTGTAGTCAGTGTTTTGAGCACTGATAAGCCGTATTCGGTGACACCACCCGCCCAGACAGCCCCTTCCAGCTTGCCAGGTATAAAAGCGAGCCTCACCTATGTGTCCTTCTCCACTTTCAGAGGCGCAGGGGCAACACGCCAGGCCGTGAGCACGGTACCTGTTTGTGATGAGCTACACATTTTGGCCAACAGGGCCACAACTGCACCCTTGAGTTCCTCTAAAGCCCTTGGGTGGATGCCATGGGCTCCAGTGATTTATTTATACCCCTGGTGTCATGCTAGGACATCCTGTCCATTCACCGCGACTTGTTCCAAGCCTTTGGACTGCTTGGTTTTCAAGCACAATGCAGGAACGGGGATTTTCCTTTTCATTGCTCTGGTAACAGCCAGTGCAAAGAACTGGCTGTGGTTCTGTCACCAAGTGTTTGTCACCTCTAAAGCAGTCAGGAGCCAGGGAGCCCAGTGGACGCTGTTGTCTGTCTCGTTCCCTTGCTGCTGCTAGTGCATAGCAAAAGACGCCCTTCGCACAGTGACAGGAAGTCCCATGAAGCCATGCTCGCGTCAGCTTCTACAGCGCTGCTCTGCCTAACCAGGAGGAAGCCCAGCCAGTCACTGCTGTGGACTAGCAGCTTTCACACCCATGGCTCATGTTTTCCTCATTAAAAACCCTGAGAGATTAATAAGGGAAACTGGGCAGATACCAGACGTCAAGAAGCTGAGGTCCAAGTGGTTAAGGAATTTGAATGCCACATCATAAGCTAAGCCGGATCCGGACCCCAAGTTTAAATTCACGGTCTAGCATTTCTCTTGCCCGTAATAGCCTTGACTCAGTTGGACGACACCAACTTACCCCGATCCAATCAAACGCTCGGACCCACTGCCATGAGGACAAACGGAAAGAACTGGCTGACGTCAAGGGGCTGACTCAGTGGCCGCATGCAGTTCTGTCTTCATGTAACAAAAATGCACGCTAAGAGACATTCCCCAAGGAAGACCTCACTTGGAGAGTGGACTCCGAGTCCCGCCCTCTGCAGCCAGCCCGAGTGATGCTGGAGGCTGAGGCCCACAACACACACACACACACACACATAGCCCCACACACCTCGAGACTTCCACGCCCCAGCTGCTGGACTCTCTGCCTGAGACAAGCTGACCTCTTGATGCGGGATCCTCTATCTGAACCCAGGTTGAGGTCAGGCTGGGACCACCTCTGGCCGTAAGCACTTCACCCACTGGGGAAGGGGAGGACAGCTTCAAGTCAGTAGGGCCCACACTTCCCACAAGGACAGAGGAGGAGGCTGAGTTGCTGGAAGGATGGAACACTGGCATTTCAGTTTATGTTCTCATTTTGCCAGCAACCACAGTTCCAGACCTGAAAGAAGAGCTGTCTCCGATTTGCCCCTCCACAGAGAGAGATCTGCCTTTGATGCAATCTCGCATTGTCCCCACTCTCTGATTAACCACTTCTGGGAAGGCCTCAAAGAAGCAGATGCTCATTTTGCTCTCGTTTTGGCCTACTCTTTACCCCAATGCTATCTTACCAGTTAAAAGGGTCCGAGCAGAAGAGACACCTTCTCCATCTCTCGTACAAAGACAGGGGAAGAATCCCATAGGCTCCCTTGTCCCCCACCCATGAGATATGAGACGATTTGTTCTATTTAGTGTTCCTGGCACGAAGATCGGTTTGATAATAGTTTGCATCTACCACCCAATAACCCAACATTTAATTTCTTTTCATGTATTACTTTAGAGCATTTTATAGATCCCTATTCCAAACCCAAACCTGAAAGTTTGTTTTAGATCTTTTCTGGTTGATTCCATACAAGCTGAGATTTCTTTCTAAGGCAGAGGGGTGAATCTAGGCTAAACATTCTCTGGTACCCAGCTGACATGTCAGCCACGCTGAGTACTTTTGCCAATGAAAGGAGCGCTGGTGTGGGATAGAAAAAGAGTTCCCTGGTCTGTTAGTTTACTTGGAATAATTCATTAGCTGGCACTTGGGGCTGTTAATGGAGCCGGTAAAGCCCAGGTCCAGGCAACTGGGTGTGAAGAGGGTAGTTGGGTTCTTGGGTGGGAATCTGAGGAGGAGCTCTCTGGGTGTGAAGAGGGTAGTTGGGTTCTTGGGTGGGAATCTGAGGAGGAGCTCTCTGGGTGTGAAGAGGGTACTTGGGTTCTTGGGTGGGAATCTGAGGAGGAGCTCTCTGGGTGTGAAGAGGGTACTTGGGTTCTTGGGTGGGAATCTGAGGAGGAGCTCTCTTTCCTGTTGTTTCACCCATAGGCAGGAGCTTGCTAATAAAGTGCTCTTTGGAACCATTGCATTGTAAGGCACTCAATGAATATTTATGGAATATTCCATCTGTAAACAGCATTAAAATGTAAGCAGAGCCCATCAAGCCAGCAGAGGCCATTTGGCCTCATACATCCAGCGCTGGGAAGGGCCCCGGGTCCTGTCCCTGGTGCAGAGCTGAGGACCTGCAAAGTAGGGAAAGTCATTTGCTTAACAAGCCAGTCCCAGAGAACCATGTGGTCTGCCAGAGGTTGGAGTTCTTATTAATCAGGTCTTCTGGGTAATTGGATGATACCCCACATCTGCACCACACACACACACACACACACACACACACACACACACGCACACAGGTTGCTGGTTTTGTAGATTAAAAGTGCCAGATAGCACAATTTGCCTAGGGTTCTACCTTATTCATGCCGCTCTGCTCCTCCGGGGCGTAGGGAGGAGATGGGAACACGGAATCACTGTTTGCAGGTAGCTCCACCTAGCAAGCTGAGCAGGGGAAAGCGAGGAGAGGGGAACGGACGAAGCGGCCCCAGGGGGCAGCTTCTGCAGATGCCCTGGACACCCTGCCCTCAGAGATGTAGGAGGGCAGAGATGAGGGGGGCAAGTGAGCTCCCCAGCCTCCTGCAGCTGTGAACTCTCAGCTGCTACCAGTTTTCCAAAGGACCAGGACACAACCAGGTAGGCTCTGCGCGCAAACCACCCCAGTGCAGTGAGTCATGGATGACTGAGGAGACACTTCGGGGTCCCGGAGTGCCTTGGGGCCAGCGTGGTGACTAATGCCAATGACCTCACGGCCAGAGTGAGGAAGAACCAGCCCATTTGAAGCTCTTGTGGAGAACCTGCCGCTTCAAAACAGCAAACTTCTCAGTCTTTTCTGCTTTTAGGCTCTTGCCCCCAATACGGCTTCTGTCCCCCCTCCCACCCCATGGCTCCTTTTTCAGCTCAGAGAGGAGCCTGCTCCTAGCACGTTGAGCAGATGAGATGGAAATTCTCCCATTCACCCATTCGCCGCTTTCAGGGGCAACATCCATCTTTCTCTCTAACTTTGCCAATTTGCCTTTAATTCAGCCGCCGTGGTTTGGCGTTTTTTGCAAGGTGAACAATATAGTACAGGACATACGTTATAATTCCAGTCTATAAGGAATCATCCAGGAAACCATATACAAGTGCAGGTAATCTATCCATACACTGAGTACCAAAGACCCCAGCTAAGAGTCTGGATCCTAAAACCCTGCACGAGTCCAGATGAAAACCTACAGCCCATAACGATGCCTCCCACCAGTCCAGCTGGAGGCCTAGAAACCACAACAAGTTTCATGCAGGCCCGCCTCAGGGATCTGTGCTCGGAAGACACAAAGGTCAGTGGTGGGAGCTAGGAAGTCTGCTCCAGTGGGATGAAGGATCTGTGCCAGCAGGCCGAGGCATCTGCACTGGAGCCAGGAAGTGACGCTCAAGGTAAGCACCAGAGCTCCCCCAAAGCCCTGCAGCCACCCTCAGCAACAGTAAGGTCCCGAGCTCCTCCAGCCCCGAGGAAAGCTGAGCTCCCATCAGGGAGGCCAATGTGATAAGCTTCATCATGAGGCTGAGCAGGTCACCCACCATCTTCCCCTCTGGAGCCAGGAAGCAATGCCCAAGATGAGGACCCAAGCTCCTCCAGAGTTCATCAGGAAGGACAGCAGGACGAGGCCCTCCAGCAGCACAGCCCAAGAGAACGGGCAGCTTCCAGCTGCTCCCACAGCTTCTCTAAGCAGCGTCCCTAACAGCGTTCCGGCAGCTTCTCCCGTGCTGCCTTTGTGCCGCTGGCAACAGCCCTCAGGTGGCCTCCCGCACCCAGCACTGTGCTAGTTCTACTCAGCTGGGTGTAAGAAGTTGAACACCAGTTAAAAACTCATTACCTCAACTCAACTAATGTTAGGACAGATTTGACCCAGCCATGGTGATACAACTATTATTATTATTATTATTATTATTATTATTTAAAATCTGGGTCAGAGCCAGGCATCCTGATACCCACTTGGAATGACAGTACTCTGGGATGCTGAAGCAGGAGGACCATAAGTTCGAGCCCAGCCAGGGCAGCTTAGTGACTCGGTGAGACCGTATCTCCAAAGGAGCACTAAAAATGGCTGGGGTGGTAGTTCAGCAAGAAGGCCTTGGGCTCAGTCCCCAGTGCCCAGGAAGGAGGGAGAGAGAGTCGGGTTGGGGAGAACTCAGCTCAGGGCAGGCTGTGTTTGAGACGTGGCACACATACTCACAGGAGGACAGGCTCGACCTTCTTGTGGAGCAGGGTGGTTGGGAGGAAAGAAAACGCCCCTTGGCCTTGGAAGTCCAGGGCTCAAGCATTTTGGAAAACAAAGTAATCCAAAACAGCTGCAAGAGTTTCATCTTTGAAAAGGCAGGTGTCTACTATGTAATAAAAACTAGACAAAGAAGGCTCTGCTCACCTAGTTTTTGAAAAATTTCTCACCAAGTGTCCCCAGAATGAAAGAATGAATGAGTGAATGCCTGAATGCAGGAATAAATAAGCACTACTTGGCTTTATGAGTTGTTACTTTCCGTCACCATTCTTCCTTTTGTCTTTCAACAAAAAACGAAAGTCCTAGGTGAATCTTGTCACATTTTCTAAAGGCAGAGCTGCAGCTGCTGAGGGACTTTGAAGCAGGCTGTAGGCCCTGGGATGTGTGTGGAGGGGTGGCGTTCCGGCGTGGATGTAT
This sequence comes from Myocastor coypus, assembly GCA_004027025.1. NCBI lineage: Eukaryota > Metazoa > Chordata > Mammalia > Rodentia > Myocastoridae > Myocastor > Myocastor coypus. Next base: position 7,569 of record PVJA010007593.1, read on the forward strand.
TAAAGACTTCAGGTTCTTCTCAATTTAAATTTTAAGGGTGGTAAAGTGAGACGCAGAGATTGCCATGGCAGAGTCGAATAACTGCAGACAGACGTGCTGGCGGGCTCAGGCCACCACCAGCTCAGAGAAGGTGAGTTACGGTGCCCCAGGCTGCCTGTGCATGTGAACAGCTGCAACAGTCACCCACACGCGCACACACGGATAGGCACGTACACAGATGCACACGGACACACGCACATGCACATATACGTGCACATACATGCACATGCATACATGGGTGCACACACGGATAGGCACGCACACACATGGACATGGACACACGCAACGCACATGCACATACACACATGCACATGGATACATGGGTGCACACACGGGTACGCACGTACACAGATGCACATGGACACACGCAACGCACATGTACGTGCACACACACGCACATGCATACATGGGCACACACACACAGGCACACACACGTGCATACACACATGCACACACACATCGCACGCCCACACGACCATCTCCAGGCTGCTGGCTGATCTGTCACTTCCATTATTACCAGGCAAAGCTGTGCACAGCCTGAAGAGCGTTGCCTCATTTGGAGCCGCTGGGGCTTTGCAGCTACACTTCGTTTCACCTGCGAGTTGAAAGCCAGCGAGCCGCTGCCCTCGATTTATGTCTCTGGGAGGGCCACCAAGCATATGTTGTACACTGGGGCTGCTTCTCCTCTTTCTTTGTTAGCTGTGCTCTAATGCGTTTAGAAAATGACATTCAAGCCACTACCTTGCCAATTAGAACTTGGGCTACCTGCCTCCTGAAGGACATGGGCATGGTTAATTGTGTGCGCAGACGCTTTATTAAGTTGTTTGGAGTGCCGGAAGTCCCTTAACCTTCCTAGAGACGCATTTTCACAAAAAAATTAAATGTTTTCAGGGAAAAACCAAGGAGGGGAAAAGCGTTTCATTCTATGCGAGAGTCCTATTCTTTGCCGATGCAGATCTGCCAGCTACCAGCGCACCGAGGGCAGGCAGGCAGCAGATACTGAAAACCCGGCTAGGGAAGTTGCGCAGATATTTCCCCCAGACCTCGGCAGCAGCGCTGTGACCGCCGATGCAGGCAACTGGGAGGGAACCGGAGCGCGTGCCATCTTTGGTGGGGAGGACTGACCCACGTACTGCTCTTGACAGGAAGAATGGAACGCCATCACTTGAGATTTTCCCACTGCCCTGGAAGCCTGGATCGTGGGCTAAGCTGGCCTTCCAGTGCATTTCAGACAAGGGACTCCTAGACACCTTAGCTTTCTTTAGAAAGTTTCTTTTTCTAACTTGAAGAGATCACACAGCACCTGAGAAGGTGATGGGATGGAAGGCAGATGGGAGACCGGAGGTGCTGCCACCAGCCCTGCACCAGGATGTGGTCATCAGCCACGGTACCAACTGTGACCTGCCCCTCGGGTCCTCCGAGTGGGCGCCACTGTACACACAACTTCTCCGGAAAGCACCAATGGGAAATATGCCAGAGGCGGCCCCAGGTCTGCTGTCAAATTCCAGAGAAGTATCCGATAAGCCACACCGCCTCACCCACTTGGGGGCCCCGTCAGCTCCCACCGGGCCTGGCCTTCTGCTTCCAGAGCATCCGTGTGTTTGCCGACCTCGGGAGACCTTTCTGTTCTGTTTCCCCTCCTCACTCTGCAGTGCCAGCCCCCGCTCTCCCCCGCCACCCCTCCCTCCCCCAAGGCTCGGTGAGGCTGCTCCCTCTGTGATTGGCATCTCATTAATGAAGAAGGGCTGGTCTCTCTCTCATTACAGTCGCGGTGAGTGAGAGGACCTCGGAACTAATTTACTTGCTCTCACTAGGGAAGACACTTGTCTCCATCAAGAATTTAACTTTCCTGCTGCCTGTGGCAATAAAAGAACCCGTTTTGTTTTAACATTAATAAGGTGAGAGAATAGAGAATTTCCAAAAGAAATTAAGGAAGGCAAGAGGGTAGGTGTTGGCCCGCGGAAGCTTCCTGCAAGCAGGGCCGGCGGAGCTCAGAGAGGGACCTTGGGCTCAGCAACATTTGGGCGGCGTGGAACAGCCCGGCAGGCAGACAAGCCAGCCAGCCCGAGAATCTCAGGCAGGAAGGGGAGCCACGGGTTCTAGCGCTGGGTCCCAAGTCCCCGCCTGACCTTGGGCAAATCTCAGTTTTGTCTAGGCCTCGGTTTTATTCTTAGTAAAACAGGGGAATTAGATAAAATAGTCTCTCAGGGCTCTCCCAGCTCTAAAATTTTTAATATTCTATAAATGAGACTCTGAACTATTTAAAACTTTTTTTCTCCCCCTTCCTGTTTGGAGTGAGTTTTTATCTCTGGCAACAAATTAGAAATTCCTCCAGAATTAAAGAGCATGGAATGGAAATCATTTGGCTTCTCTCACTGAAAAGGTCAACTAGATTCAGAAATGTACCCTGAGTGTGCACTGTCTGCGTGGAAACCTAATTAGAGATCGTACTTGGTTGGCTAAAAGGGATCAAACTTATCCAAGCTTTCATCTGGATATGTATTTTTAAAAAATTATTCGCAGCTAATTCATTTATCTCCCTACTTACAGGAAATTCCACTCATTGATAAGGCTCAGCCATGCCACCCCTTGCTCACACAAAACCCCTTGCCTTCCACCCGTGTTACTTTATGACCACCCCCCCCCCTTTTTCACACTGTATTTAACATGCCTTATCATTTAAGCAGTCATAAAAAGGACACCTCGTGAATGTGTTCATCACTTATCCGGAGATGGCTTCCCTGCCTGGCCCTGCGCTAAATTAGAATGTTGATGTCACCTTCCACATGGATGATGAGGTGCTCAGCATCAGAGGGGCTTCCCTTAGGGGGAGGGATGATTTCATATTGGTGCAACCATAGGATCAATTCACATTTATAATTGTGTGTGTGTGTGTGTGTGTGTATGTGTCTGCCCGCCTGTCTGTCCACCTGCCTGCCTGTCCACCTGCCCGCCTGCCCGCCTGCCTGCCTGCCCGCCTGCCCGCCTGCCCGCCTGCCCGCCTGTCTGTCTGTCTGTCTGTTTGTCTGTCTCTGGTGCAGCCTATTCAGCCCACATCAGCACACTCCCCTTTGCTACCTGTGAGCCAAACAAGAACCTCTTCACTCCCAAGATCTGCCATCAAACTGAATGACAGTAAGTTCAATTTGAGCCCTGAGTCGGACCTGGGAGTTCTTGAGATACACTTAGAATCTTGGTTTCCCTGTCCCTCCCAGGAAGATTCTATTGTCATCCACCTGCCCCTAAGTGTCACTGTTAAGGGGGCTGGGCGCCTGCTTCTCCTCCAAATGTTTAGATGAAAGGAAAGCAGACCCTCTGTGAGGTGGTCAGGGCTTGGGTCGCAGTCCCACACTCCACGATCAATGATCAACGCGGCACGAGGACAGGCCCGCTGCGCCTCTCTCACCACATGGAGGGGAGAAGCTGTTGCCTAACTCCTGTGGATCTTGACCTTTCCCTTCATATGGTGACCCCTCACCAAAAGCAAGCAGAGGAGGATGGAGGGGACCTCTGTGGGACCGAGAGCGGACTGTGTAACCCCAAATTTCTACCCTGCGGCTTCACTCGGGCAAAGCGGACCAACATCCCTCCCCCCTGGAGTGTGGCTTCCAGAGGGTGGCCACGGAAGCCCGCTCCGCAGTGGCATTTCACTCACTCAGCAAGATGGAAGAAACAGCAAAAGGCGAATCAGAGAGAAGAGAGCCAGAGACTGAGGACCAGTTTTCAGGTCACCCTTCCCTTCTTAAAAGATGGAACCTGCCTACTGGGTCTGTAATTTTGCAGGTTCTAATGAATGGCTTCTCAGCTATGTATTACTCATAGAAAACTGTAAATAGCCCCCCTTATGCCATTCTGAACTCATCAGGGCAGGGGGCGAGGGGATCGAACCTCTGGCAGCCTGCCTGGGCTGCGTGGAAGCTGGTTCTGGTCTGCGGACCTCGCTCTCTCCTTCCTTCTGACCCGGGATGGCATGCAAGCTACGACGTGCCTTTGGATTCTGCATGGGAGACAGTCAAAAGGCATCTTAGCTTCGGTAATTTCCTCTTTGGGCAGATTGATAGCTTAATAAGAGATTTGAGAATTATTATTATTTTTTTTAAAGGAAGATTTAAAAGGTATCCACAGCATATACAAACTGGACATCCAAGAGAAAGCGTTTGAAATGCCTCAGCCTCTTTTCAAAGCACCTCCAGCTGTCAAACCCAAACACCCAGACAGGTAGACCGCTGTGAAATATGTAGGCGATGCCTGCTGCCTGCCTTTCAGATGGCGAGGAGGCCCCTGAAAGCATCAAAGCCCCCTGTATAGATGTGTGTACATGAATCCCGGGCTCTGTGATCTCTGTCCTTGCCTATTGTACCTCACTGTTTAATAGATTGCCAAACTTTGCCCTTCACAGACTGTACTTTTTTTTTTCTTCCCAAGAATCTGCTTCTCTCCCAGGAGCTTCTTGCTGGGGCCGAGTTTGAAAAGTTTTCGTTCCAGGGCTTCGGCAAAAGCACTGGGTCACTCTTTGAAATCCTGCACTTTTAAACACCTCACTTGTTGGCTTGCTTTCCCCTCGCCCTTGGTGTCGGCATCTGTATGTGGCGAAGGTCAGCGCCCTCCAACCACGAGGCCTCTGCCAGGAGCCGGCCCTGACACACATCATTAGCCACTGCGGTCCTCACCCCGTGAGAGCCTGTGATGCGGTGGGGAGGGGCTGGAGATCAAAGGCCACCGCTGGGGCCTGCAGGTCGCGGCTGGCCCACAGGCCTGGACTGTTCAGTCTGTACCTTGGTTTAAAATCACAGTAATAGCCAACACTGAAAAGATGGGGGATTTCTCTCAGAAATCTGGACTGTGGCCTTGCCTGGAGCCCCGGGAGGCCTCTTGTTGGCCTGGGACCTGTGCTCGAGGGAGCTTGGCCTTCATCCATGCAGAGTGCTCCCTGCCCTCCCTGCCCTGCTGTCTCTGTTCCTTGCTGACCCTCCAGGCCTTTGGGCCTGGGATTCGTGTGCCAAGGACACACACAAAGGTGACAGGCGCTGGCATCTCCTGTGATTTTCCTCACACAGAGCTGTCTGGCTGGGAGTACAATGCTCGTTTTTGAGGCACAGAGACTGGGTGTAAGCACCTCGTTCTATGCGAGCGGGCTGAAGAGTGGCACGTTGGGCATTGGGCCTGCAGCCCTTGGTTTCCAAGGACCTGTCCTTCCCTTGGACCTGGCTGGGGGCAGGACATGCCCTCCCATGGGCACACACGTGCCTCTTCCTCCCTCTCCTCTGCTGTGGCCTGGGTGCATGGGATGGCCCTGGGACCCCACGTCCTGGCTGCTCCACCACGCACAGTGACTGTGTCCCCGGCTCCTTTCTGCTTTGAGTGTTTCTCTCCATTCTGTCCTTCCCAGAAGCTCCCTCTCCTCTTGCGAGTCAGCTTCCTCAGGTGAAGACTACAGGAGCCCAGTCAGCCTTCCGCCCTTAGTGCTCCTGGAAAGTGTCCATGCACCTTCTTAACCACCTCCCCCATAACCCAGCGCAGCACACACACAGCACGCTGGCTTACTAGCTGCCTACTCTGAGCATCTCTTGGGCAGGTGTCATTTCAGCCCGTCTGCTCTTGCACTGAATAAATCTGTCACCACACTGGCGCTGGGTCTCTCCCACCCCACACTATGCCTTGCCCCGCCTCACCCTCTCTGCCCAATGAGGCTCTGCCACTGACGGCGGCACGACTGTTGCACATGCTCACACTGCCCTGAACATCCGGGAGCTTCCCTGAGTTTGGAATATACCAGAAGCTTGCCAGAAACACAGAACAGGAAAGGAGAGATATGCATGCGCGCAGTGTTGGATCACAGCAGCTGGGAAGTTAATTAAGAAATGAGCGGCACTTCCAAGAACCTAGGACTCTGCAGGAAGGACCGGCAGGCCGGCTCAGGTGTGAGCAGGGGCTGAGCGAGACAGTGGCGCTGTAGGTCGTCAGCAGGGCCTCAGCTCAACCTCCACCTCTGATTCTCATCCCCATATGATGTCCAAAAGTGTAAAATGGGTTGCTTCTGCAGCTAACCACTGAAGACTTCATTAAAAAAAATAATAATATCGAACATACGTGTGAAATAAAGCTATGCAAGAGGCCACTGCTTAAACTGTCTCAAAACCGAGTCCTCAATGGTGAAAACAAGAGTGCGCCTGCTGGCACCCAGAAGTGACGCCTGGACCAGGGACGTGAACTTTGATTCTTTCTAAGGAACTCATCCCTCGCAGACAATGAAGAATGATTGACCAGGCAGCAAGAGGAGTGACTTTGGTAAGGAATTAATAAAGGTAAGAAATGTGAACTCCTGCAGAATGATTATTTCCATGATGATCCAGAGGAGAGGTGCAAGTCCATGTAGGGAGTTGCGATTGGCATATTTTCATTTCTCCTCTGCAATAAAGCTTCAAAAATGTGGTATGCCGTGTGTGTGGTTATCTCTAAACTGCAAACAGAGAAATTCTGGAGGCCGCAATCATGCAAGTGATGCCTTGGTTAAGAAGGGAACAGGGTAGAGAGCGTGGTGGAGGATTATTTTATCCCAGTGTGAGCAGGGAGACAGAGAAAGGCGACGCATCTCTCTCAATCACAGGTTCTTAAAAGTTTGCCCCAGTAAGGAAAGCACAAAAGGAAATTAACTTCCATGATACATATTTAAGAAAAAATACTTTTTAATTGGGTTGTAGCACGAGTCCAGGTGCTCATGGCTACCTGAGTCAGCTGTCTCCACAGGCCTCATGCAAACACGGTATGAAGCAGAAACCTGCCAACTCTATGTCCTGCGCGTTCTCCAGGCTTAGGTGTTCCTACAGGGTGAGGAACATTTAGACCAGATATATCGGGATGAAGGGCTGGCCAGATAGCACAGTGGATGGATTAAAGCACCTGCTTAGGCAGAGGCAGGGGCAGGGCGTTCCATTCCCTGCCTGCCTGCCAGCCCCACCCCTGGGGAAGCTAAGACAGTGACTGAGAGTAGTTGTGGTGGTGCGTGCCTGCAATTACAGTTTTTGGGAGGCTGAAAAACGGGAAGGATCACTACAAGTGTGATCTGTGTAGTGAGACCCTATAGGCCCTGTACTAAATGCATAAAAAAAAGGTACCTTGATGAGGTTGCAGACAGACAGACAGACAAACAGACAGAAAGACTCATCCGATTGAACCTTGTGAACTGACATCTGTACCCCGGAGCTGACATAATTAGAGTTGCTCTACAGATTTGGGCTGGAGTAACAAAATAAATCATCCTGGCACGTGCAAATCTCCAGGGGACATTTGATGCAGTTTTGGTGGGTCCTTCTTCCTGGTCTGGCGGGACGTCAGGCCTGGATGTTACAGATGCATTTCAGGTCTGATGCCCCTGCTCGGAACCCCCAAGAGAATTCGGCATGGGGAGCATTCTGGGTGACACCCAGTCAGGCCACACCGTCTGTCTGTGCCCTGGGTTTTCTCTCGCTCCTGGGGCTGGGCCTCTTCTGATCCCGCAGTGATTTTCCCTTGCTGTTCTCCTGTTCTTTCCAGCCCTGATGTTTTCCTCGCTTTTTTTATTTTCCTTGCGCGTGCTGACTCCCTCGTTCCTCCTCTACTAAATTATGCTCTATTATTTCCGCAGCCCGCAGAACCCACAGCTGAAGGATTACTTCTAACCTTATTCTGTATTCCTAGCATGTGCTATAACCTGTTTTGAGTTTTATTTGCAGGCAAGTTGCTGACACAGCTCCAATTCTGTTTTCTTAGTTTGATTGGGTGGGAGTGTTCATTACTGCGGTAGGAGGCTGAGGAAGGAAAGTCATTTCAAAAAGGCACAATTGACACCTTCGTTAAGGGGCTTTTTGTTTCTGAATGCTGTGCCTAGTTAAGTTCTAAGCACCAGAAATGCTCAAACATGTCCCTGTTTTTCTCAGAGTGAAAAGAAGATTTTAATGAAAATTGTAGTGGTCCGGTGTGAATGTCCTATTAGGCTTCTGATGTCCTGCCTGTGATGTCTGACACTCTTTGTATTAAGTGACCAGGACGCGCAGGCGGGCACAGGAAGCTTAGAAGCCGGTGCGTGTGCAAGTGGCATTTGCAGAGCCTCATTCAGCTCTGCACTAATCAGGCTTCCTGGGGACAAGGGCTTCATTTGTGACACCGCTGAATTCACGGTCCATGGGAGCTCGCATCTCATGAGCAGGTAATTCATGCATTTCAGCCCAGGGAACCCCTTAGATGGGGCATGAAATTCCTGCTGAGCTTTTCCATCCAGGACAGAACAGAGTAGGGGGCTTTTATGGCTCTTGACACTCGTGTCTCTGGCTCCATTCTGGAAGATTTCATCCCGGTTACCAGATGAAATACGGGAGGCCCAGTTCCATTAGCATTTCTGATGAGCGACCCACGGTGAAACTTATGTACTTATTTCCCATCCAATTTTGGGGTGAACTTGCACTGAACATTATTGTTTATTCGGAACTCAAATCTACCTGGGCATCTCCGATTCCCATCCGCTGCCTCCAGGAACCTTCGGCATAGGTTGGACCCGTGTGGGTGAATTGCATTGTCTCTCGGATGCGAGAAACTGGAAGTGTAAATAAGGACCAAAATCTATAGCAGCTATTGTGAACCAGGAGAAATTTGATTAAAAGGATTGGGAAGGGGGGGGATAAGAAAAAAAGGATAAAATGGAAACAAATCTTTGTAAATAAGGATGGGAAGAGGGGTTGAAGGGAAGGAGGGAGGGAGGGTAGGGATGGAAGAAAATAAGGGTAAGTAAGATATATTATTCACAGGTACAAGTTCACTATGAGGAAGATATATGTGTATATACATATATATAATATTTAATAAACAACAAAAAGATACAGGATACACTTTCCGCAAGTGTACTGGTTTGAGTCAGATGCTTGAGCTCCTGAAGGGAATTTCAGGGCAAAGGCCAGCACCAACTCTTCAAATAAAGGCCAACAAGGTGGGGCTTCCAAATGACAGCATTGGAGACAAAGCCAGCTGGGGATCAGGTGGCAGATTCTCCCGTTGACCCTCAAGACTGTGTCACAGGGTCTGGGAGTTTATACCAGTGAGCTATAGCACACAATGGCCCTGATTTAAAAAAATATGCAGAGAAGGAACTTCTACGAGCAAAACCGCACGACTCAGGTTCAACTTTCTTGCAAAATCATTTAAAAATTCTCCTCTTTTCTGTGATGCATTTGTTCCTCCTGGCTGCACCCTGGGTGCGAGTGATCCTGACAGGAACGGGTGCTTTCTGCGTGGGGGGCGGGGCAGGGCCTTGGCTGGGCCTCACCTTCCCGGCCTGCCTTCCCTCTTGGCTCTCCCAGCACTGTACTGGTATGGCGGGGTGCATGGTTCCCACAATCAGGGGCTGTGCCAAGCCCGCCCAACAGACCCGAGAAACCCCAGTCCCCCACCAGATCTGCTGGCCTCGGGGCACTGTGACTCCTGCTCTGACTGAGACTCCTCCTCCTCCTCCTCCTCCTCCTTGTCACATTCCTGGCTCAATTTGGGCCATCCCACTCTTATAGTCACACTAAGGCAGCACATTAAAATGTCTCCGATTAAGCCCTAGATTAGCAAGTGCCCAGACTCTATTTTAATTGCCGATTAAGATTAATCCCCCTAGAGAGTTGTCCATGGTGGCTTTATTACCACGGGGTGAATCATGACATATTTAGGGTCGCAAGTTCCATTTAACTTCCTTGGACTAACACACAAGTCCCAGTCTCTCCCTCTGAGGATGGTTCACCCTTGTGTTGTTCTCTGACCTGCTTCTCAGACAGCTCATCTATATCCGAATGCTGTGGGTGAACAGGGGAAGCCGTGCTCCACATTGGCCTGATCCTGGAAGCTGGAAAGCGGGCTTCCCAGCATGTCCCTGGCTCTCAATTTCTCTGGTGATCTTGGGCATGAACCAGGACACACTTAACACCATCTTAATCATTCATAGCAGCACACCAAAGTCTTCTCTTCTCTCCACATGCACCTATGCTTTTCTCACACACTTGAGGTTAGGCACGTACAGGGCCGTCCTTTAGCCCCTGGGTTGTGTGTTTCCTAAGCATGGAATATTCTCTTACATCACCACTGCTATCCACATCATAAATTTATATTAGTACAGCACCCTTATTTACCCTCCCAGTACACACGGACTTTGAAATCCACTAAGTGCCACCCTGGGTATGTGTTTCAGATCTAGTTACGGAAAGGAACGTGAATGGAAAGAACAGAGCTTTCCGGCTAGAGCAGTGGAGCCCGGAAAGCAGCGGTCACTTGGTGGAGGCTGCACGACCACAGCTGGGTCCCAACGCAGGAACTCAAGAATCCCAACTGCTGGCCAGGCACTGGTGAGCACATCGGCCCAGGGAGGTCAGGATGACGCTCAGAGCCACCCGCTGCCACCCTGCCCAGCTGGAGGGTGCAGCCTCCCAGCACGGAGGCCTGAGCCCCTGCACACTTCGGGGCATGCTCGGCACTGGCACGACACGCGTGAGACTCGAGGGCGCCAGCACCCACCCTCTGAAATGTGCCCTTTCTGCCAGGTCGAAGACTCTTCGCATGGCTGAGATGCTCAGGGGCATCTGGGCTAGCATAAAGCAGGAATATTCAGCAGTAGAAGAGAAACCCACAGAGGTGGGGCACAGCTAAAGGACCTTGATGACAGACTGTGTCTGTGTTCTTGCGGGTTAGTACTCAGAGCCATGGCTCCTGTAGGATGATCCTTTCCGGCTTTAGATTCCAGGGAACCTAAGCGTGCTGTTTCTCTAGAGAGACTGGCTATGCTTAGAGCTCAGGGTGCAAATCAAAGTCAAAGTCATTCTAAGCAGTCACCATCCAATGTGCTACCCCTGTGGATGATGTGTCCACCTGGAAACCTGTCCCCATCCTGGGGTCACTGTGCCAAGAGGCCTTTGGCAGATGTTCGGCATGACCACCATGTCCTTTCTATGTCACCACCAGACCTTCTTTCACAAGGCCCTTCCTCACAGCCCCTCAGCAAAGGCCAAGCCCTGCCCTGTGTCACTGGCTTCCTAAGCCGCCTGTCTCAGATGCACTTGGGAGACTCGAAAGACGGGCCCCCTCTAGGTCACTCAGGATGTATCACAGTCTTCACCGTCCACTAAAGAACCAAGATACACATCTATCACTTCTGAATGGACAGAAGTCACTTGCCAGACTCTTTCTGAATGTTCCCGTCTGTCCCCTCCCGTGGTAATCTTATTTTCATCCTGAAGAAGAGCCTAAGAGTTGAGGGCCAAAGCCTTCCTCGGTTGAGCCCACATTGTAACCATGTTCCTTAGATTCTGTTACAAAGCAACCATCGGCTTTAACTGGAAACTCAAAAATTTAGGGTAATTATAGTATCAATTCATGACTACTCAACACATTCCTCCACTTCCTTTGTGACTGGTATTTTGAGTCTATTACTGGAACCTTCTTTGAAGAGACGATGTTGTCCTGAAATGAGAGATCAGAGGGGCCGGGACCTCCCGGCACCTCTAAAGTTTCTCCCCCGAGAGTCACACGGCTGCCCGAAGCTCGCCGGCTTCTTGCTCCTCTTCCAACCCGCTGTCTGTATCTCTGCCCTTGGTGCACACCAGGGATTTGCCTTGAGCGCCAGTGGGGAGATGGCTCTGAGTGGAGAGGGTTTCCATATCATTCTGGCCCAAGCTGCAAATGACGTCTCCTGCTGAGTCCCGATGGCAGTGGTACCCAGCACTCCCTGATGGAGCTCCTTTCATTAATAGAATTCTTTCTTCAGTGGCTTGATGATGGCGACGTTGCTGGAAGGGGCAACCAGTTTTCCTACATGGAAGCCGTCTGTGAATTTGCCGGGGTGGGGGCCTCTCCCACTCAGTCTCTATCATCCCCTGGCCATACTACAATCACACGTTTCCGTTTCTCCTTATAAAAAACTCATATCTTGCTAGGCATTCTGCCAACAGCACTTAAATTTAGTTTTGATAAAAATCCTGCTTGGATATTTCTGGCCTGAGCTATAAGACTTTTCTTCCCCCTCTTTTTTCCTTCTTTGCCTGACATGACTCTTATTACCCACTACTTAAGTTGCACATATGTGCATGCATGTGCAAACACACACACACACACACACACACACACACACACACCATTCATTTATGCCTACCTTGGAACACATCTGAGCCTCTGAGCCAACATATTCCCTAGGGGGAAACTCTGGTCTCTTTTCCTATTAATGAACAGTAGTTGTTGTAGGTTCGCAGAAGGCTTAATTTAATAAACACGGAAAGATGAGTATGCTTACGGGACATCAAACCTCTTTAGGTTAACATTCCTGACATAGAGGAATGGTCTTGGGCAGCACCCGGACATTCGCAGCTGGGCCATTCTGGACTAAGAGCTCTGTGTGGGGCACGGGTCACCTGGCCAGGGTCTGAGTTGGGAGTCCAAACCCATCAACCCATCCTGGAGGGTGGGAAGAGCTGCCAGATCTGAGCTCTGCCGGGGTGTGAACTGGTGCCACTTCAAATTATGTGGCTCAGTAATTGGACCGGAACCCGAAACTTCATTGAAGCTGTTGGCTGGCTTAGAACCCAGTCTACAGAACACACAAGGATTGTTGACAGAGCACCAGCTCAATGAGAAGGGGCTCATGGGCATGCGCTGGAGCGAGCCCCTCCCCCACTCTGCTGCTGGCCGATCCCAGAATGACGCGTGGGACCCCACGTCCTCCCAACGTTTCCCACTCTTGGGCCGAAAGACTACCCTAAAAGCACAAGCACTGCACTGGGCCAGGAAACGTGGCAGTCTGCTTTGCAGGATGTATCAACAAGGAGCACCTGGGAGATCCCCATTTTGTACTCTGCGCCCGCCTGACGCCCGCCCCATCCGACAGGGCGCCCAGGGTTCTTCCCCTCGGTACCACCACATACGGCCCCACATTGTTCTCCCTGCTGAACGCCCAGGAGTCACTGCCATTCCAGTGGAGTTCTCCGGGCAGCCTGGACCAACTTACGCTTCTAGGTCAGGGCACCGAAGGAGCCAGGGCCCGAAGGCCAGGGCCGCTATGTGAACGCATAAGCACGGCCAGTTTATTCTGTGCCCGTGAAATCAGGATGAGAACAGTCTGATCACAAGCACGAAAGGAATTAATATAAAAGCACCAAGAACAGTACCTGGCGCACATCAGAGGACAACCCGGAAAGCGCTCGAGCTGCCTATCACTCCGTAAAGGCGCGCGCCTTCCCAGAAGGCTGTGCTAGTGCCCGGTGGCAACTTCTACAGCCTGTGGGGCCTCTCCGAGGGCTGGCTCGCCTCCCGAAGGTTCTCCAGGAAAGGAGGAAACTACTGCGGGGCACCTGTGGGCGGCGGCAGCCCCCCGGGGCTGCCCCGTGGTGGTGGAGGAGACGGGAGCCGCTGAGCATCGACAGGGAGCTGGGTGCTGGGGAGGACAGAAGGGGCAGAGATGCAGCGTGCCCTGCGCTAGAGCGCACGCGCTTTCCAGGCCTCGTAGCTGGTGTGTGAGGCCAGAGCAGGGCACGGCTGGCCGCTGCGCCAAGGGGTGCAGAGCAGTGAGGCTGCGGTCCCGACAGCGGCGGAGAAAGGGAGCCACTGCGCCATCCTGAAATGCTTTCCGTGCCAGGTGCAGCGCAGCTGCGACCTCTGTAGGTCCGCAGGCCCGTCCCAAGCCTCCGGGCCTGCAGCCAGCATGTCACCTATCCTGTCCTCTTTCTCCCCTTGCTCCTCCTCTCCGCTCACCACTCCACTCATTTCTCGTCATTGTTGCCTTCTGTGGCCCTTCCTCCTGTAGGAGGACTGGCTCCTTAAAAGCCACAGAGGTTTTTTTTGTGTGTGTCGTACAGATTTCTCTCTGGGACCTAGAAGGATGCCTCCTTAGTCCCATGCTGAGGACTGACCAGCTAAACGAGCCCCTGCTGTAGTCCTGCTCGCCATTTCCCTGCTCTACAGCACAGAGACTTCTCTACAACAGGAGCAAATGCTCATAGTCGAGGATTACGCGGCTGACTCCTCCTCCCTCACGAAGTGTGGTCTAATTAGTTAAGTGACAAACTGAAAACAAACAAAAACCCAGACCATTAGCTCAGGAACACACGCAGAGACACAGAATTCACAAGGGAAGCCTCGTGCTCTCATGGAAAATTTGCTGGCCTACATAGAAAAAGACCCTCGTTGGTGTCCCTGCTTTGCACAAACCGGCTGTGTGATCTTACGGGGGGGGGGGGGGGCTTCTTGCCTGTGCCTCAGTTTCTCTATCCACATGAAGTTTACCCAGTGCGAATATTTAATGTCCACTTTTAGTTCTACAGAAAGCATAACCCTACCCAGTCCTCGCTGACGTTTAGATGTCTGAATAGCCTCCTACCTAAATCTGATCCTTTATGGGAGAGCAGTTAAAATTGCATCTGGGAGGCTGCCGTGGACACATTATGCCTCGATTTAAGCACCCTGACTCAGCAGAGCAGGTATTTACTCTAAGAGGCAAGGTGCTGAGAGCCCCCCACTCCCACCCCAGAATCCAGGTGCTCACCTCGAATAACGCTTCTCAGAGCCCAGACTCAAGCGACAAGCTCACTGGTACGGGGATGCGGGAAACATCCGCAGTCAGGGGGTACGGGGCCAGGAGGGCAAGAGCGCGCTTTCAGAGGCCTTCAAAGCAGCCGCACAACCTAAGTAGGTTACCGCTGCCCTGCAAAAGCACATCTGGAGCATGGCCTCGCTCCTGCACATCCTTGAAGATCGAACACAAAAATAAATTGGCTCGCTGTTTAATCCAGTAGTCAATAGACTCACTTCTGCTGTGTGGACGCCACTGAAACTCAAGCCACGGCCTCCAGTGAGAAAAATCTAATGAGCCACACAGGCCTGGTATTGATACCTATCTCAGGCAGTCATTCTCTCTGCCATAAGAAACAATTACCCCAAACTACATTCAGTGGGAATAGCCAGCGCTCCGAGATCAATGTGGTTGATCATTTTTGATCTGGCCTATAGAAAGGCTGATTCTGAGCTTGCAACCCTGTCAGTTACAATCTTCTCCACGAAGCCAGGTTACAGGGAGCCTTTTCTCCACACACAGGACCTACCTCTTTCCCCTTGTCCAAACTGAAGGGTTAAACATTTTCAACTCTAAGGAGCCACTAGCTCTTCAGGAGCTCCCGGCCTGCGCCACCTTACTTAGGTTAGGTGGCAGACTTGACTGTCGGTCTGGCCCAGTACCTGGCTGCTGAGAGACAACAGAAGGACTTAGCAAAGCTACAAAGTAAATTATACTGAGGATGCTTTAATGCCTCATGCGAAAGCCCTTTAGCTGGGCAAACTTGGGTTTCTCTGGGGGCATGATGGAGGCAGAGATGCTGAGAGCTGGATTTCCTAACAGCTGAGGGCTCCATGTCTCAGAAGACAGAATGCCCCTGCCCTCAAGGAACTGCCCTTGTTCCTGTCCTGAACAACAGTGACAGCGACCCCACCTTTCCTTTTACCTCAGGAAACCTTTCAACTAGAACTTTCTGTAGCATACCCTGCCAGGGCCAGCTACAGGGTGGTCACAGTCTGGGTATTTGCCTGGCTATTGCATTCTCTCTGTGCTCCAGCAGCGTGATACGTTGAAGTTTCCTTTGAGCTTCAAGTTTAGACACACCCCACAACTCAAAGTCAAAATGATAGCCACTTAATAACAACTTCTGCAGAATCCTTTTTAAGTTCAAAGCAGATAGTAAACATTAATTAATTAATCTCCCCTCCCCATACTCATGCTGTGAGGTACGAATTAGTCCCATTTTATAGATGAGAACACTGAGGTGGGAGTGCAAATGGCTTGTCTTAGGCCCAGCTAGAGGCGGTAGGGGCTGAGCAGTTTGGATTCCTGCGCCCGGTAAGAGCTCATCCAATGTTGCTTGCTCATAAAACTTGACGAAGCACCTATCTCAGGACCAGGGCACAGAGCCCTGTGTCAGCTGTGCCTTGCCCAGCTCAGCTTGGCCATTACCTCTTTGAATTCTTAGTTTTGTGGCCTTGAGGGGTTGTGTTCCTCCAGCCGAGCTGACAAGGGAGCCTAGATCAAAGGTTTCCCAAGGGTGAGCCGCAGGCCAAGGCCAACACCACTCACTCCTTCTAATCAAGCTCCCCGTATGCAGACTGTGTTTCGCAGTCTTGGTCCTCACGGGTGTCATGTGCCATCCTACCGCCTGCCGCATCTGCAGCTCAGGATGCCCCGTACTGGACCGCACAAGGACCTACGACACATGTGATGTTTGTGTTTAACGCAAAAGACATATTTTTAAATGTTTTATTGATTTATTCATTTGGTACAGGGTCTTACTATGCAGCTCAGACATGCAGTGATCCTCCTGTCTCAGCCTCACCAGTGCTGGGATCATAGGTGTGTGCCACCATGCTGGGTTTTGGGGCTAGCATGATATGCAGTCTCTGTGCTTGCCAGGCAGGCCCTTAGACTGCTGGGCTACCTCCCCATCCCCAGAAGGTGCTAATGTATATGGGTTGTTTTAAGCTAAAACCTAGGATTCAGGTTTAGCTTCCTTGTTGTCACTTTGTGATGGGCAAGTGGGTTTGGGTTCCACTTTGGACCCTCCTCTCTTGAACCTTTGCCCTTGCTGGTGTGCGTGATGCCCTGTGGCACAGCACACGGGCCAGGACACGGACAAGGGACAGGCCAGCATGCTCTGGAAGGTTGTGCCTTGTGGGCTCATTGGCTAAAGTCAGCAATCCATATTTCTCTTACCGAAGTCCATCCAGGGGTCACGATGGAGGAAAACATTTTGCTTAAGACAGTCCTCGAGATGGCACTGAGGACCCCCCAATGGTTCAACCTTCTTTCCAGGAAGTGCCTAAATCCAGCAAACTTCATATCCTTCCCAGTGACTATAACATCATGGTACTGTCACCCAAGAGCCAGGGGGAACGTCCAGTGAGCCTCCCAGAGCTCTCCCTTCCAAGGCAGTGGCACAGAGTCTCAGCCTCTCCCAGAGCACCTGGTAATGGGTTTTCCAAAGCACATCCGGGTTTTCAGCAAATTGGCGCTCATCTCATGAAGGGGCGGAGCAGTGCGCGCACTCATCCGAGAGCAGACGTGAAATAGGTGGGGAGATAGAACTCACACTGGAGCCAAGCTGGGACAGACACGGGGATTTGGGATGCTCAGAGGCAGATGAATTCCTTATTTTATTGTCATGCTGGGAGAGGGGAGATTTAGCCTAGTGGATCTTAACTCTGGCTGCTTATGGGAACCATCTTCGGAACTTTCAAAGACTCACTCTAATGTCTAATTCAGTCCTACTGAATTTGCGCCTCAAGAATTAGGGCCTAGTCAGGGATATTTTTGTTAAAAAGTTCCATTTGTAATTCCTGCCTTTCTTGGGACTTGAGATCTAGCTGGCAAGGAATCAGTCTTGCAAAGTAGAGACCAACAATGCCAGCCCCATGAGCCCGTCCTTGCCTGGCCTTCCTTACAGAGCAGTCACTGAGAAAGACCATGGTGTCCAGCAGGGGAGGAGACAAGAACAGGCATTGGCACTGTGACACAAGCTGGCTTCACTTGGTTTCCCACCCATGGGTCCTGTAATCTGGGGCACCTGGATCCCTACCCCATTTTACCTTCACAGCCACCCCATTCACTGAGCCATAGTTGGGGACCCCCAAGGCTTACAGGGCTTCCTTGACTTCTCCACGACAGTCACAAGATTTTTCAGGAGGACAGCTGAGTCTTTTGTGCTGAGCAGCCCAAATTAAAACCTGTGTGTTACTCTACTTACTGCAGCGGAGGCATGGGTATGTGTGCGGGTAGGTGGGTGGGGGTGCCTTTATCTGGCTGGCTTGGGGTGGAGGGGGAGAGCAGGGTGCCTCCTTTCTTCCTGTTGGCACTGCACTGCTCCAGATGACAGCTGACAAGGTACACAGCCGAGCAGCCGGGCAGCTTTGTGCTCGAAGCCCTCTGAGTCCACACCTGACCAACCCCAGTGTTAGCGCCAGCACTTAATCTGGTCACCGAGCGCTGTCTGCTTGGGTTCCCAGGGCTGAGCTTCAGCAGGGGCCATGTGCCCCATCCCCAGAGGGAAGTGTGAAGCCACCCGGTTATGCTGGTGCCCGGCTCCCTGCCTGGTGAGCAACCTTAGGCAAGGAAAGGTGGGGAGGCTCATTAGTGTAAGGCTATGAACCCAGACACTGAAATCATCCAGTTTGGGGAGGAGTCTGGAGCCTGGGCTTCCTATCGCATGCTACAATCTCACATCCTGTGCATTAGATTCTAGACAGCTGCGTGCAACAGGTGGGCAGAGGGGAAACGCAGCCTCCTGCAGGCCCTGGGCTCCCTTGGCCTTCCAATGCGTCCTCCTGCACGGCTGTTTCCACGTGATTGAGAGCTCACGGAGACAAAGGCACGACTTCAGCCTACAACAGGCACGATATCTGACATAGTGTGAGTACTTTCTAGCTTCTGAAGTCTTTATGCAGGTGCTGGGAAGAAGGAAAGGTTTGAGACGAAGCCTCCCAGGAGCCCTGGATGCTCTAGTTAGGACAGCAGGTGGATGTGGGAGCACCTTGCTCAGCCACCTCCAGAGTGGCCTCCGCCCCTCCAGCCCAGCACCTACCCCCAAGGGTGGCTCCGAAAAACGTGCAGTAAATAGTCCTAGATAAGTGAACATGCAAGAAAATGCTCCTCTCTGCTAGCAATGCATATGAAAGCAGTCTCGAGAAGGGAACATTTTTGTCCTAACAAATAATGTCTTATTGCCCATCAGGCTGGACTCAGACTGTGGGCACGGAGTGAAATCGGTGCAATTCCTCTCCAAACATATACGGCGATCTGTAACAAGAATTGTGAAGAAGTGCTTACTCTGACCCAGCAATCCTTCCCCTGGGAATTTATACTGAAGAAATCATCTGATGGAAGCCAAAAGCTACCAAAACCGTCTCTAGCTGTCAGATCTAATCACGCATGCACGCACGCATGCACGCAGCCTGCACTCTCTAGGAGCCGCTCCTGCAGTAATTAGGGACAGCTTAACCAATTACAGCAACTTGACAATAGAATATTACATAGCCACTAAACTCCAGAAGACACAGGGGGACAATTTCAGGCCTTATTTTATGAAGGTGATAGAATTTACTTGAATGTTTTACTCGATTTTTTTTTTTTAACAGATGAAAGAAATGACACTGTAGAAAATGTACCAGGAGGCCTGTTACAAGATTATTTCCCTGTTCACATCAGCTGGGCAAAAAGGGCTTTTTTATTTTAGAAATAAATCGGTTTTTAATTGGCAGCTAAAGATCACAAATGTATTGGGTGCTCCATGACATTTTGAGATAAGTGTAAGTCCATCCAATGCAAAGGCCACATGGAGATACAGGTGTTGCCTCACTACTTAGCATTTCTCCTTCTCCTTCTCCTTCTTCTTCTTTTTTTGTAAGGAGAACACTTAACACTCGGAGGGCTTTTACCAAGGATTTTGGAAATTAAAGGACTGAGACACAGAGGGTACTAAGGTCATACGTGGTACTGAGGCAGTCTTAAATCATGGGTCCTTTCCTCACAGACTGAGACAGGTTCTTAGCTGTCCACTACTGCCTTTTCGGGGAAGTGTTTCCGGTTTCCCACAGTGCCTGAACATGGAGAGGGAAAACTGTGGAGCACTGGCCCATTCAGGTCCTCAGAGAACTATCCACAGCAAACCTTGAGAACGTCCCAGCTTGACAACACATCCCGAACTGAAGGAAACCCAAGTCCCTGTGTCTGATTTCTTGAAAGGTTTAGGAGATGTGCTATAGGACTGTGAGCCTCATCTTCTGACTGGCTGAACTCAGTGACCTTGGATCACACCAATAAAAGCTGCCCTTCCTTCATCCATCCACAGTTTCCACACAGGAGGCAGTCGAGAGAAAGCCCAGCTTCCTGGCTTGATTTTAGTTGGTTTGTATCCATTTGGAGAAATCAGGCTAGCACAATGAGTCTTCATGAAGCTAAATATGCTCAAAGTAAAAGAATCATTACTTATTTTAAGACAGTGTCCTTTCTACTTTTTTGGCATTAAAACTCCATCCTCTTGGGAAAAGATGAATGTGCACTGAGTTATCTTTTGTTCTTGTCCTCTCTTTCTAGAAGAATGAAGGAACCTGGTGTGCCCCTCTCCCCAGGTCAGGGAAATCAGAGTGCTTCAGTAAACATCTACTGTGGGTCCAAGTCAATAGCGAGATGGACACTGTGGGGACTGTCCCTAGGCGACTGGTTTGCCCAAAAGTCTCGGGCCCTTTGCAAAGGCTTGTGGTGAAATTTTAGAGCTTGGCTTCCTCCTCTGCACCTGTATCTTTGCCACGACGAGGGTGGGCGCTGCTGCCCAGGAAGCGCAGCGCCATCGCTCTTTGGGCCTCAGTGACCGCGCAGCGGGGCAAGCACTGCCCAAATTGCCACCCCAAACCCAGGTCGTGATCGCCAGGGGCCAACTCTGTGGGTCAGCCTGAATCCTGAGGTTTTAGTTTGAAAAAGCTCACACACGAATATCTTTTGTCTTAAAACAACAACAAATAACACAGGTGCCCTAGGTTCGTCACCACTGCTCTAGACCGTGTCCTCAAGTTGGACATAGAACCTGGAAAAATTCACTGATAGGCCGCACAGAGGGGAGGAGGCTCTCTCTCCATGTAAATTCTGGGACCTATATGCAACAGGCTGGGTCTCTCACATAGCAATTGCATGACCCGAACAGTTACCTCCCTGTTCATTTCCTTTATGTAAAGCAGAAATCTCTCCTGGCCTCTGCACAGGGAGACACCTCCCGCATTCTCTGCCTGCAGCCCAGATCACGTGACCCAAATCTGTGCGCATGCGCACGTCTTCCACTTTCTCTTTTCCGGGCCCGATGCCTTTCCTCTCCTCCCCAGCCCTTGGCAGAGGGGATCCCAGAGCAAAGGCTGCGATCTGCAACCTCAGGAGGCAGAGGCAGCTGTAGGGCCACTTCCATCAAAGGCAGAAGTCAAACGCACGTGGTGCCCTTTGCATTTCCTCACGATGACTGTGTTTGCCCAGCCGGCCTGAACCCACTGACTTGTACACTCATTCCAGGGCTTCTGAAATGATTTTTTCTTTGTCTGTGAGAACACAGGGATTTTTTAATGAGCAGTTTCCACATCTGGTTTCATGCACTTGAGAAGTAAACATCACTGGTGACTAGCCTTCCTACTGATGATCCACACCGGCCTCGTGCTGTGGTGCTGAAGCCGTGGCGCCCGCGCCGCCCGCGCCGCAGAGGGAGGTGGGCATCACTGCGCTCTGAAAGGGTCACCACAGCTGATGTAGATGGTTTCCCAGGGACCCCAACTGACTCCACTCCCCCTGGGACCACAGCCTGTCATGCCAGCAGGCCTGATCCCCACCCTACACTGGTCTGCAGAGACTCTGATCGCACCCTAGCCATCTCAGGTACTCCAGCTGCGGGTTGGGGACTTAGAACTTTCTTTCTGAGGTCCTTGATGCAAACAAGGAGAGCACTTTGCACTTCCTCTGTCCAGTAATAAATATTTCACATCAGTGAGTAGGTACATAGCGAAAGGATTTGAATTTTAATTTCTAGTAAGTGAGGTCTAGAGAGGGGCCAGGGGAGTTGTACCAGCCAGGGCAACCCGCAGACTCTGTTGCAGGGACTCACTGGCCAATCACATCACCTTGAAAGAAATGTCAGGAGCTTTCTCCAGCGTGGCCCAGCAAGTTCAAGGGAGTTCTCTTGTCCATCTTCCAACTTGTGCCACTCTCTCCCATGTTTCTGGGCTCCTGAACAGTGGCCTTCACTCTGCCCACCCCCCAAATCAGCAACCCTTTGCTTGCCGTAGGGCCTTTGCGCCTGGCATTCATTTTGCCTGGTTCAGTCCTGTTCGAGCTTTCTCCCGGATGCACGTGTGCCCTCTCTGTCAGTCTTCACACTGTTTACCATCATTGTCGTGCGTGTAGCGTTTGGTGACAACTTGAAAAGGTCTGTCTGTCCCTGAAGATAGCCAATTCTGCGAAACAGGACGTTGTGCATTGGTGGATGGGTAATTTTTGTGATGCTCTGAGTGAATGGAGCAGGGGACTCCATGCCAAATAATCGCTCCATCTGCATCTTTCTTCCTTTTCTTGATGGTTCGACTTTGCAGGGCGCACTGACGAATAAAGTAAGAGACGGAGCTTGGCTCCTGGGGTCGTACCAGCACAGAGGGCTGCTCCTCTCTAGCCAGCGTCACTAGTGTTGGTGGGCAGTGGGGCGGAGCCCAGCTTCAGGAGTCTCAATCTTTCCAGGCAGTGCCCATCCCCCTGGACTGGGCGTAGGTGCCTCTATCTCCCCATTGGTCAAGATGATGAGATGGGTGTGCTCCTTGCAGATGGGCAGGGCAGATAGCCAGACAACAGAAAGAAAAAAGCCTTGAAAAGATAAACACTGATAACACTTCTGACCCATATATATATTGTCCGATGTGGCCAGCGTGGGGCGCATACTGGGCTTTACTAGAGACCCGCGTTGAGGCCCACTGTCCTATGGGATCGAATCCTGCATAGGAGTGCAGCCGGGCCCGGTGTGGCAGAGTCCATTGGGGCTACTATGTGCAGCTAGTGAGGACCTTCCTCCTGCCACCAGGGCCACCCGGGGAGGAATAGGAGCCTGGGGCAGCTCCCTGAGGTGCTTCAGCTTGGTGGCTTTGCAACCTGCACTGCGATTTCATCTTGCCTGGGAGGTATGGCCAAAAGGAGCTTCCTCCCAGCCCACTTGACCTGGGAGGCGTGGCCAGGAGGAGGCTCCTCCCAGCCCAGCTGGCCTGGGAGGCGTGGTCAAGAGGCGGCCCCTCCCAGTAGCGATGCACAGGGGTCTGGACCCAGTCCTCACCCATGGCACTTTCTGGAGCCTCAGCTCCTGAGGACCACTTAGCGATGATGGGGGTGAGAACCAAGCCTTCTCCAGGGTAGAATGGGTAGGGCTGAGTGGTACTTTTCTGTGCCTGCGAAGACGCCCACCCCCTCCAGCCTAGGGCCCTAAAAATGTGGTGTCATCTCTTTTTTACAAATGAGGATTAGAGGCGTTAACAAGCAAACCCGCAGCCAGCCACAATGCACGTGTCTCTGCGCTGTAGGCCTGAGGAGATTGTACCCTCCTCAGATGTGGACAGGGACCACAGGGACCCACTAGGTGTGATATTTCCTCATGCCTGGACCCTTCACTTGTGGGCAAGATGGAGGCAGGAGGGAACAGATCCGTGCTTCAGATCCCCTTGCAGGGGGCCAGCGGCGCCAGTCCTCACGCATGGACCAAGAAGCTGTATATTCCGGAGAACTGCTTAGGAAGCAGCAGATCCTCAACAGTATCATTACGTTACTAATTCTGTAGTTTGCCAAGCACTGAGAAGGCAAAGAAGGAGACGCCTAGGTTTCTTCCAAGGGGAGATTTCCTAATCAGCCAGAAGGCCTAGACTCCAAATCCGCAGGTGCTCTTCAACCAAGACATCCCTGCAACATGTGCAGTGCGATGGCAACTTGGGGGACCAGGAACACAGTCAGGAAAGCCAGGGGAACTGTCCTTAGCAGGGCACAAAAGACTAGGAGCTCAGTGGACCTAGAAGGACCCCGTGGGCAGGGAGGGTGCCCAGGCTAGACCCTCACGGAGCATGGCCCAGCGGGAGAGGGAAAGGCACCCAGACGCTAACCCTAAATTTGGAAAGTGCTATAAAGGGAAAGCACACAGTGTCTCAGGAATCTCTGTCTCGGGAACTGATCTGGCCTGGGAGGAGGGGGAAGCCCAGGCGGCAGGTGATATCTGAGCTGTGTCGTGATGGATGCTACACAGGGGACCTGGCCCAGGGGCTGGATGCCATCTGGGCAGAGGCAGCACCCTGCACCTTCCTCTGCTCAGGGAGGGGAGAGAGAGAGAGAGAGAGAGAGAGAGAGAGAGAGAGAGAGAGAGAGAGAGCGTGTCTGAGCCCCAGAGCATGCAGAGCGGCAAGAAGGTGAGTCGGCTAGTCAGGCCGCCCCCACCCCGAGTGTCCACACCGGCAGAGAGGAGAACGCAGCACAGCAGCTCCACGACGATGTCGACAGAGGCCAGGGCAGCCTGGCTGCTCTGGATCTGCGCTGGGCGGGGTGCTGTGGGCCTCTCCTCTTGCTCTGCCTTGCTTAAGAGTGAAACTCCTTTCTCTGCCCGTGGCAGCGAGGCTGTACCTCGCAGAAGCCACCTCGGCAGTTGCTGACGCTTGCACTCTACAGTGAGTTGGAAGCACCCGGCCCACTTGGCCCGCGCTTCCCTCCCAGCTGCCCCCCCCACCCCCCAGGCAGGGTTCAGGCAGGCATCCGCGCCAGGGGCTGGCTGTGCTGAGGAGGGCGCCTTCCCTGCATGCTCCACACTCCAGCAGCCCCAGCCCAGCTTCCGTGACTGCATCCCCGGCCCACAGAAATCTGCCATCTGAGGGTCGGGCCCCCTTCCCCGAGAAAGCCCGGTCCTGCCTCGTGCCATTTCCCTTTGCCTGTCTAATTAACTCCGTCACTGTATCTGCAGTCAGATAAAATGCTCATTTCACACCACATTAATTTTTATCAGCTGAACATTAAGCAACACAAAGCTATCTATGCTTGGTTTAATTTACATACTGACAGCCCTGCAAAGCCTTGCCCACAGTGGCTGGGCAGCAAACAAGCAGAACCGGCATCAGACGAGTCCCTTCCAAATGAAATATTGATCTGCTAGGCTGACAGTCAGGAGGGCTGGAGGGGCACGGCGGTAGCGGCGAGCAGGAAAAGGCGCTCTTCCTTGCCTTGAAGAGCAGTTATTGGCCTCGGCCCCAGCAGATCTCCCCGGGGGCAGGCAGAGGAGCTGGCTGGATCTGGCGTCCATAGTCCCTGCAGCTGCCTAGAAACGGAATCTCTTCACTCCACCCTGGGAGGCTGCCCTCTCTTACAGGAAAGGCTTTCCAAAGAGCAAAGTGCTTTCTACACACATATGCACACATGTACACACACGCACACAGACGCATGCACTTCACGGCAAATTTCAGCTCTGTAACTCTGCTCAAGCCACTTCTATAAAGGAACCCTTCCTGCTTTGCTTCATGGCCAACCTCGGGCATCGCCTCCAATCGGAAGAGTTCCCACACCCTTCTTCCTCTACGTCTAGACCCAGGTTAGGCGCCATGGGTCTCCTTTGCATGGAATAATAATCATAATCCAGCTGGGTGTCCAACTCCCACTGGCTGTGAACTCTCTGCAGGCCTAAGTCTGCGTTTGGAGCCGCTGGAGCTTATACAGGTTGAGGGAATTTCAAACAGAAATCGAACTTTTGCAGCCATTGCACATAGTTATGAACACGAGAACACACAACAAGGGTCTGGGGAGAAGCCAGGGCAGGTCCTAATCCTTACGCTGTCTCAGCTTTGAAGTGGGTCTAGTTCTGCTCTCTGGAGCCCAGTTCTTTGATTATAGCAAGTATGTGATAAGCGTAGGTGGCATGGATCAGTGACCCGAGGAACAAGAACCCCTTTGGGCTCTGCGGCATGTCATAAGGACTGCAAAGACCTTCAGCCAGGATATTTCCTGTAGGCATCACAGTAGCCCAGGTGACAGAACACATACAACCACAACCAGAACCAATAGGCAGGGCCTGAGCTTCCCCATGCACCTGAGACCACAAGGCCCGAGAACAAAAGGCCAGGTGCCCCAGGCAAGCAGACCGGGCTCCTGTTGGCCAGTCTTCAGACTTCAGAACCTCGACACCCACCACATCACTCCACCCACATCATGGGGTTCTTCCACTTTTATGAGCAGCAGTGTCACCTAGTCCTTGCCCCGTGCCAGGTTCCTTGGCTTCCAAACCAGAGAGTCGACTGCCTCAGAACTGTACCCCCTCCTAGGAGCCTGATAATCAGCACTTTCAACTCAGGAGTCCACCCCTAGCTTTGCTGTGGATTTTCTAAAACCACACTCTGAGAGACTTGCGTCCTCATATATTAGGTTGAAGGAGAGTGAGTGGGGAGAATTAGGTGGTAGGTGGGTAGGAAGCTAGGGCACAGCCAGACTGAGCCGAAGGCTGCAGACGGCCTTGGGAAGCTTCACGCGAGCGCCTGTCTTCTTACGGCTATCAACCTGTGGACGTGGTCACCCAAGACCTCCAGGAAGGACAGGAACGGAGGACCTTCTCCAATTTCTGCCACCCTAAGTGTGTCCACCGAGGGCCATCCCTGCATAGGCAGGGCGTGGCATGCTAGGCCCCTCCTGAGTGGCCCCGCCACAGAAGAGAAGCTGTAGGCCCAGCCTCTGTTTCACAACCACTGCATGCTGGGGCTGGTTGGTGTCAGGTGCACGCAGGAACCACTGCAAACACTGCGCGCCCAATGCCACACTGCAGTTCTCTCCTGGGAGATCCCAGACCCTCCACAGGCTTCGACAGCAGGAGGAGAACACCAGCCCGGAGCCTTTGTCATGGAAAAGCCTGCCTTGTCCAGAACCAAGCGTGTGATTGAGCTAATTGGGAAGTTAAGGCCATGCTAGGCCAGGCCTGGCTTGCAAACACAGCGCTGTGTGGACCTCTCCGATTCTTGTTCTTCAACTGCAATTTAGATTTATCATATTAGTACTGCCTCCCAGAGCTGCATGGTGGAGCCAAGATGTTTTGAAATCTAAATGTCAATAGAAGGGGCATTGTTTTTTGGTAATGCCCTACTACCCATCTTAAAGAGAATAATTACGATATCAATGCAGAGTGGATTTTAAAAAATGAGCTGAGGACAATGTCATGCACTCCAAAGCAAACAGAAACAGGAAGCGCCAGACCCTGACAGACAGGCTCTCTACTTAGTAAGTCTGTGGATTTGTGGGCCTCCACCTTTCCTTTGGCCCTCAGTGTTCTCCAGTTGGCTTTTGGCTCTGGATTCCAGATAACTGGTGCTGTCAGAGGAAGAAGTCAGACTTGGCAGCGGAAGAAGAAAATAAGGGACCTCCAAGAAAAGAGAGGCTGGCCGTCGGTAACCACAGGGGCAGAGTGAGGGAGTTGGGGTTTGCATCCAGCCGAATTATCTGGCTGCTAAGACAGGAATTCTCGTTGAGGAACACAACAAAATCCAGTCTCTAAAGCAACCAGTTGTGTTATGTGTGATCTGATCAGGTCCCTGGATGTGCAGAGGAGCAGGCTGTAACTTAAGCTCAAGGACATCAAAAGAAGGTGCTAGAAGCCAACCTCACGGCCCCGAGATGATTCACTGACTTGTAAACAGCTAGCATAAATATGTTCGTGGAATTTAAGAAGGTCTCTACAAAATAAACGAGCAGAGGAGGGACCTCAGGGAGAAACAGACAGTATGGACATGTGCCAGGCAGCAATCCTGGAGTTGAAAAATACGTGATGAAGAATTGGCTCCTTGGGCTGAACAGCGTGTTGGAGACAGCCAGCAAAGATCCAGTGAGCTCCGGGATAGAGGAGCGGCAAGGGTCCAGTCTTAAGCACAAAGAAAAAGGTTCTGAAGTGAGCGGAGCTTAGGGAAGTAAGCACCGAGAGCATCACGCCTAACACAAGGAAAACAGAAGTAGTTATTGGAGTTTCCAGTGGATGCCAGGTGTACACAGTGTAATTGTAGTTTGCCTGAGCTATAGGCTAATAGCTTTCTGTTAGAATCCACAAAGAGAGAAAGAGAGAAAGAGAGAGAAAGACAAAGGGAGGGAGGGAGGAGGGAAAGTAGAAAGACAGGGGGAGGGAGGGAGGAGGGAAAGTAGAAAGACAGGGGGAGGGAGGGAGAGAGATATCCCGGTTTTATTATCTGGCTATGTCACCTTGCACAGTAGGGAGAGAAGGCAGGAGAGAAATATACTTAAATGAATGAAGACTTTCTTTTTTTTTTTGGTACTGAGGATCGAACTCAGGACTCTGTCTTTGCCAGGCAGGCACTTATGCCACTGAGCTGTCTTCCTGGTCCAAGACTTTCTAAAAGCGGTCAAAGATATTGGCCTCAGAATGCAGGTGCACACATTCCAAGCCAGGTCAAAACAAAGAAAGCCAAACCTAGACACATCAGAATCAATTTTCTGAAATCTAAAGATAAAGGCATATCTTAAAAAGACAAGCCCCAGAGAGAGAAAGGCAACGTGATATATCCAAGCGCCACCGTAGGAGCAACAGCGGATACCCTAAGTAAGCAGCGAAGAGTAGGAGACAGGGTGATGACATCTTCAAGGGACAGAAAGAAAAATTGCCAACCCAGGAGCCTGTCTTTAAAAATAAAGGCAAACGTATTTTCAGATAAAACCAAACCTGAAAGATTCTTTGCCCAGGAAGTTCTTCTGCCTGGAGCGAAGCAACATCAAACACAGTGCGAACCCAGACCTACCCGGGTGTAGGGGGAGGCCCCGGGAAATGGCTATCAGAAAGAATTCTTTTCTTATTATTTGACCATGAAATTTTGTTGTAATTTGTAATACATTTTCAAAAGATAAGTAGTTATTAGGGTTTCCAGTGGATGCCAGGTGTACACAACATAATTGTACTTTACCTGAGTTACAGGCTGACACCTCCCTGTTAGAATCCGCAAAGAGAAAGACAAAGAGAGGGAGGCAGGAGGGAGGGAGGGAGGGAGAGAGGGAGGGAGGGAAGGAGAGAGAGAGAGAGAGAGAGAGAGAGAGAGAGAGAGAGAGAGAGAGAGAGAGAGACCAATCCCAGTTTTATTATCTAGCTATGTCACCTTTCACAAAACATTAACTTACCCATGCTCCTGCTTCTGCTGTTATAAAATGAAAAGGCACACTTAGGCCATACCCTCAGTCAGTATTAGCTTGAACAGAGTGTAGCTCTCAGATTAAACAGGAGCAGTGTGTTAGAATATGCAGAATTCATGAGTATTGCCTGGTGAAGTTTTGTATTGTTTCTAGTCTGTCTTTCTTTTCTCTTTCTTTCTTTCTTTCTTTCTTTCTTTCTTTCTTTCTTTCTTCCTTCCTTCCTTCCTTCCTTTCTTTCTGAGAAAGAAAGAGATAACTCAGTGAGATAACTGAGCCCTATTCTTAACCATCAGACAAGTTCACAAACTTCTGTGAGAATGACAGAGCTGGGTCAGGCCTCACACCTGCCACACCGTACTGTGTCCTGTGTCCAAATGATGCCCTCAGGGCCCCTGTCCTCTGTGCAGGGTGCACCCTGCAGAGCCCCAGTGGGTCCTGCTACCCCACTGTCAGGCTTCTGTCTGCGTGGCTGCTGCTGGATGCCAGCTCCTTGGACATCTTGGACACCAACGAGGGACTGTGCTGAGCGCCTCCAAACGTGCTTGGTCAAGTGCGAAAGTTCACTGAGCAAGCCCTGCCCAAGCTCGGAGCCGAGAGGGGAGCTGGTGGGCCCTCGGGGTGGGGAGCAGCTCATCAGCAGCCAGTGCGTCTGTGTTTCCCTTCGGAGAGACCATGGGGCCCTTCGAGGCGCATCCTGACGCTCCATCACCCAAATGGGCTTGGGCCAAGCAAGCCAGACTCCAGGCTCACTGGCCACGGGGTTCTGAGAGACAGCCCTGAGGCGACCTTGCCGCGTTCTGCTACTCTGTGACATTTGAGCTGTGCAGCCTTCCCGTACCGCCTCAGCGCTTCCGTGAGCACTGTGTTAAGCATGAGTAGGGCAGTTCTGGACTCGGGTCATCGGCGTCCAGAGTTGGGCCTGTCTGCACCACACAGAGAGAAAGCGCGTTTGAAACCTGCAGTGCAGATGGCGTGCGGATGGGACCAAACTTCCTTTTGACAACTAGTGTGTCTTATTAAATTACTCTATGAAATGACACCAACCAACATTTCGTAGCAAAATACAAACACTGACCTATCTGTGTAGTAATGAGGTCACCTCTTTCCAGACGCACGCACGCATGCACATACGCACACGCAGGTGGATCGGCTGAAATTCTGCCGAAATACCAGGGATCCCTGGACTCTCCTGACCACGTCCCTCTAGCTCACGCTCGGTCTTCACGGGAGGCGGAGTTATTGCCACACTGATCCCTCCCCAACACCTCTCATCATCATGTGACAGTGAACCGATTGGGCACCCGAAGACCCGGGTCTGCGCTGCCTCTTCCAGGTGAGCAGCAAAGGTAAAAAGAAAAATCCCAGGACCTTCCTGGGCAGAAGCTGGATCGTTCTGCCGAGCACAGTGCACTCCACGGCTCCTTTTTATTTTTTCTCCCTGAAAACAGTCACCCTGAATAGCGTGCTATTTGAAAACAGGCGTCCCTAAAATGTCACATTAATATAATTATTTACAAATACCGGCGTGCGTGGAGGAAGGTCTGACTACAGCGGAGCATTTCAAAGCCTAGCACCACTGCTTTAATGAATAGAGCGAAGAATTGCTGAATAATTTTCTGCTTATTTCACAGCGGGCTTCACAATGCCTGTGCCCTCCCACACACGTCCGCGGTGTGAATTTCCGCTTTCATTTGCTCTGACTTCCTGGTGGAGGGCACCTACCGCTCTGCACATGGGGACCGAGCTGTAGAAGGGCTCTGAGGTGGATTCGAACATCTCTACCTCTGGACATTACCCCTGCTTTTAGGCTATTTTTTGGGGTGGGGGGCATTCTGGATGCATCATCAGTGAGCCAAAGGCTGCTTTCAGAAACCCAGACTTCCACTGACGTCAACAGCAGCAACTGAGTCACTGCCCATGCCTGGGTGCTATCTATGGGTGCCTGACAGCAAAATCCAGCACTTCTCCAAGATGACAGCTGGACACCGCGGAGCTAGTGGTTACTGGCAGTTGAATAATAGTGCATGCATTTTGACAGTGTGGAGTTGTCATTCAATTAGAGTCAGGGTGAAGAGCACCTGGCTTCCCCACTGTGTTGAGAAGGGTGCTCTGTCAATGCCCTATGATCTCTGATTTCACCATCCCAGAGGACCTCAGACCCAGGGCTCCAATGGGAAATGGGGTGGTGCTCTCAGAGGGCTCTCTCTACAAATCACTATCTTGTCCCTTTGCAAGGGTGACACCCCTGTCCCCCACCTTGCCAACCCCCTAAGGCAGCGGTTCTCAACCTGTGGGTCACGACCCCGGTGGGGGGGGGGGTCGAACGACCAAAACACAGGGGTCGCCCAAAGCCATCGGAAAATACATATTTAAACCCATGCTATGCCATGGTGAAATGTTATCTATTGGAATTAGTAATGTGAAGTAGTCACCAAAATTATTTTTTGGTTTGGGGTCACTGCAACATGAGGAACTGTACTGCGGGGTCACGGCATTAGAAAGGTTGAGAACCACTGCTCTAAGGGCTTCAGGTAGATGCTGGTACAAGTGTTGCCATGTACATCTACCCAGCCACGTGGGCCTGGCCCGCTGCGGTGCCAGCGGTCCAGGGCCCCCACCCATTAGAGGTGACCCTGCTCAGGAACCAGCACAAAGCGGCTTCAAGAGCCAGCTCAGACTTGGGGGCTGGTGGTGAGGACAGAGGATTCAAAGTGGCCGCCTCAGGCTGGTGTTCAGGATGGGCTAGCCGAAGCTCTCCTCCCTCGCCCCCGGCTCCCCGAGAAGCAGCAGCTCGGACACCAGCTGCCGCACCCCACTCTCTGCAAGGCGTCTTGTGGCAAGGCCTTTGCTATCCATTCCACGGCCTGTCTCACCCCAGTGCCCAGTTGCAGGACAGCACTGCTGAGGGGAGAACTTGGTGCCACTTTAGACTGGCAGTGCCATGAGGACACAGTCCTCTGCTGAGTCTCTGTGGGGTCCAGTGTGGCAGCACCCCCAGCCCATCCTGGGGGTGACCCCAAAGAAATGCTGAGGGGTGCCAACTCCCTGCACAACATGCTTTCCAGCTTTGCCATTAGGACGGGATGCGTGGCCTAAGTCACAGGATTATTCTGGGTGTGAGAGAGGAAACGCGCTCCGCGGTCTCCATCACCGTGCCAACATTTCCCTCACCTCTGCTTCCTCCTTGCATAAGGACGATAGGAAGTGAATTACGACTCCTGGACGGAAAGAAAGGTGTCCAGGGCAAGGACCCTGCTGTGACTGAGCCAGCCTGACTGCACGTGTGGAGCGAGGCTCCAGGGCTCCATGTCGCAGTGTGGGTGGCCTGGCGGGAGGCATGCATTACGTAAGCCAGAAGGGCCACGAGGAGGTAACACAAGGACAGGAAGCTGGGGCTCCTGCGCACCACCAGCGTACCGCCCTCGCCTGGAGGTGACCTGTGCGGCTTCCCCCAGTGCGGAACCGGAAGTCTGACTCTACGCCGGGACGGTAATGAGACCTTGCAGGCCATGCTGGCAGGGTGGTGGCAGTGCCCAGACCTCTGTAAGGGTGCTGCCTCTGAGTGCTTTTCAACTATTCACGAACAAACAAACAAACAACAACAATGCAAAATAAAGCCAGACAGAGGTCACTACACACCCCTTAGGAGGGCTATTTACATGAACAACCGGGGAAGTGTCAGGTGATGGCAAGTGGGTGGGGAAATGGAGCCTTGGGATGCTGTGGGGGCGAGGGGGGGTCAGCAGGTCGCTACGGAACGCAAGCGGTGGCGCCTCGGGAACTAAACGCCCAAGCAACGCGGCACCCAGCGATGCTGCTGCCAGGTACCCAAAGCTGCGTGTACCTCCCGAGAGCAGCCCTGCTCCCAGCCCAGGAAGGCAGGCACAGCGTCAGGTGAAGGAATCCGGAAAGGGGTACATCCACCGAGGAGCACAGAACTTTAGCCTGCGAGAAGGCGCCCAGCGTCCATCCTCACTAGCAGCCTGGAAAAGGTGCTCAGCGAGAGAGGCCGGTCGTCCAGCGTTACACAGTGCACGATTCCTTGAAGACGTCATGCCGAGTGGAAGAAGCCCGTCACCCCAGGCTACTTGGGGTGCGGTTCCACTTGTGCAAAGGCTCAGAACAGGAAATCGGGGAGTAGAGAGCAGGTTAGCAGTTGTCAGGTGTGGAAGGGAGTGGGAAACGGGAGGCGACTGTGTAGGGGGCATCAGATTTCCTCCTGCGACAATGAACCCTTTCTGGAAGGAGCTAGTGGTCACGGGGACACCACTTTATGACTAGACTGAACTGAATACCTTAAAAACGGTCACCATGGTAAATTTGATGTTAGTAATTACAGCAATGAAAGGAAGCCAGAGGAGGGCGGTGCAGGGCGGGTGGAGGGGACGCGTCCAAAGCTGCTTCTGCAGCCCCGTGTGTGCCCTTCCAGGAGCTGGAGTTTTCAGTTTAATGGAGCAGTGATGCCTAATAAGTCCCTCGGAGCTACAGGTCTTTTCCTTACAGATGGGAAACAACCCTGTCTCCTGGCAGCTAATCACACATTCTCTGGGTACTATGAGTTGTTTTAAAACCGTGAAATTAGTTCTGGCAGAGTTCACAGAAAAAAACACCCATGAGGGGAGGCGCAATGAGTTATGTAAGGCTCCTCGTACCCTCCTGTGAGACATTAACTCCTTCCCAGCACCAATGGTGACAGGGAGAGGAGTTCTCGCCTCATAAGGGACTCTTCTGTAGACTGATAAGGGACGCTGGCTCCTCCTAGGGGCCTGCCTGGAGAGGACAGGAAGTGGTGGGGACACCTCGGTGTGGCTGGATGACTCCAGCTCTCACCATGTCCCTCCTTCTCTGTGTGAGGCCACCGAGGCCTCCAGAGAGGTTAGGGACCTGCCACACACACTGGCTTTCTGGGACGTTCCCAGGCTCTCGCAGGAGCTAGGCTGGCCTCAGGAGATGGCTTCCCTGACAAGCAGTGCGGTAACTCGGCTCGGCCTGCGCAGGCTCCCATGAGTCCAGCCCCAACCTGACCTGGAGGATGCCCAGTCTGATGGTCTGAGCGTGAACTCCGTCTAGTTTTCTTTTTTGGTGCTGGGAATCAAACTCAGCTCCTTGTGCTTTCCAGGTGGACGCTTGTGCCACTGAGCTATCTTCCTGGCCCTTGAACTCTAGTTTTAAGGAAAATCGGAGGTCAAACATTTTCACCTGGCAATGACCACAGACCAGGAAGCACACAAAGAGAGCAAAGCTTCAGCTGTGAGCTGCAGACAGTGGCCTAAACTCAACCTTGTGCCCCTTTGCCTCAGTTTCCCTCAGACCCATGGCCACGTGGCCACAAACCCACGAATCAGTGGATGCGTTAGGTACCTATTTTATAGACACTGTGCTCATGATGATGAAGCTAAATAGATGTGCAACATTTTGCCAGTAAAATATACATCGTGGTTTTCTTGGGAACACAGAAAGGAATGAAAAAAAAAAACAAGTTTAAACAGTCTGCTCACAATAAGGCCCGAGACCGAGTCCTACATTCCCAGGAGTCCTGGAGACTGCTTAGAGCCGTGGGCACCTCTGTCATCAGCGCAAACAACTGGCTTGGGCATCTGGCTCCGAAATGGTGACATGAACTCCTGGGGGCCAGGGAACCCAGGGGTGATGGCTGGGATGAGGACTCCAGCCCTAAGAGACGACTGGCTGCCCCGGAACCCTGACAGCTGGAACGGCCAAAAACGAGCAGCAGGTAACAAAATCCCCAGGTCTGGAGCAGCAGAAAACACCGAACATCTGTAACCCTGTGGGCAGTAGGCAGAGTGGGGAGACAGCCGGGGAGCCCTGAGGGTGAAAGTTTGGGAGGCAGACTTTGCTTACTGATGGGGGGAGTGGCTACCCCTCCCTGTCCCCGAGCTTCCCTGCAAAAAGGCGCAGTACACGCGCCTCCCCTGTGAATTAGAACACAACTACCGTCACAAGGGTACTGCAAAGACGAGGTGGCTTATATAACAACTAACAGTAATGTCTCCTTATTCCTCCAGAAAACACGGTTTTCCCTAAACACCTTTGGACATCAGAGTGCCCAGGCGGGCTCTGATTCTCCACCCTCACGGCGGCGAGCCAAGTAACGGGGATTAATGTGTAGCTGGTGCTCTCCACTCGCAGGTGGCACCTCCCCGCATCCAGCACCCCAGTCCCCTTCCTGCTCCCTTGGGCTGCGCTGGGACACTGCTCAGGCCGCCTCCCTCTCTGTGAACCGGGCTAGCACCAGACTCTCCTTCCACCAGGCACCTGGGAACTGGCGTGGCCCAAGCTATCCCTAGTGACCTCTGGGCAGAAGTGAGCGCTGAGCTTGTGGGGCATCCTTTGGGGGTCTGAGGAACCCTGGCCGGCAAGGGCTCTCTGCTTGAGGCCGGTGGCACGGACGGTCCTAAGTGTCTGTGGGTGCGTCCTCTTTCTAACTGAGATCCCCTGCATGGGCACTCACAGGGGCATAGCTGCCCTGTTAGGCCACCTTGGTCCACCGAGGGGACGCTCACACCAGTGGGCAGGCCTTACCTCACATGCCTTGAGCCGTGAGTGATGGTGAGGGCGGAGGGACAGATAAGCAGGAGCTCGCGGCAGAGGCCAGCGGCCTGCTCAGAGAGCGCTGAGTTGCGTGTGGGGGTCTCTCTCTGTCCCTGCCTTTCTGTCTGTCCCCTAGGGCTGCTTTCCAGCGCTGGTTTTCTGCTGGACGCAGGAAGGAAGAGAGTAGGGGTGCCATGGGAGATCCTGCATCCTTCCTCTGCTCCTCCTGCTCAGTGACTGGGGCATGGGGAGCCCTCAGGTCTCGCAGGGGACTGGGCCCACATTCGTGTGCTTTGCTTCAGTTCTTGTGCCTCCTCTTCCATCTGCTGCCCCCCACCTTTCCAAGGGTCACCCCAGGTGTTCACACCAGCAAATACAGCCAGGCAAGGGTTATTCTTCCTTTTCTACGTGCCTGAAGGCCAGGTATTGACCCCCACACCACCGACAGGGGTGTGCGCCAAGCACACGTGGAATCAACAGCCGGACAGTGGGAGACTCCTGCCCCGCTTGGGCCCCCTGCAGCTGTCACTTCTCAACAACAAGGGGGGACGTCTCTGGAGCTCAGCGATGAGACGTAATGCCTGGAAGATTAATTGAAGACACAGTTTCTCTTTGGTAATCGTGTCTCTGACTCAGATCGGGTGGAAAGTATCAACTTTGTAAAGCCACAAGCAAGGGGCGAGGATTTCCCAGCTCTGCTTCTTTCTTTTGATGTTCAGATGTGAACTGTCTTCAAGGCTGGGATGGGGCTGTGTGGGGAAGGAAGCCAGGCTCCGTGCCAGGACTCGCCGGCTGCCGTGTTTCACCACCTCGGCCGTGGTGGTGGCGGCGGCAGGCAGGGGAGTGGTCGACTTTGTCTGACTTTGCTTTGCCTTGCTATAAGCAGTAAAGAACATACTTGTATTCGACAGGGTGACGTTCCCGCGTCCCTCCCAGACTCCTGCTCACCCTCCGGGACCCCGTTCCCATGGCCCCCGCTCTGCTCCCACCTGTGTCTTTCAGGGTTACTGTTTCAATTCTCGCACTTAGTAGGCAGGGCTGCGGTTACCCCTGTAGTCACAGGGGCCCCCCTCTGAACGCTCTGTGGCGTCGTCACAGGCAGACACCGAGGGGCATCTGCACCCATAATCGCTGCTGGGGCGGGTGTCTCGGGGTAGACCATGACTGACTCGTTACCTCAGGGTCCCACAGAAACCTGGACGTGGGAACTTGAAAGCTGTGGGCCCCAGACATAGTGTCCGAAACTGTATACATGCTTAAGTTCTAAACAATGACTGCCCCTAAGCTCTCTCAACCTGTCCCCTCTCTCTCTATACACATGCCATCATTCTTGAACCTTCCTGAGTCGATTTTGGAATTCCTCTTTCATGAGGGTCTTTAGTTACGCTGTGGTAGCCGTCTCTAGCTCCTGAATCTATTTAACAAGCTTAGCTTTTTTTTTTTTTTTTTTTCTTGGCGAGACTGGGGTTCGAACTCACAATCTTGCAATTGCCAGGCAGGCACTTGTGCCACAGAGCTATCTCCCAGCCCCCACAAGCTTAGTTTTTATGGTCATTCTGGCCTAGGGAGAGAGCCAGAAGTCCCACGGTGCCAGGCCAGTGAATCGGGTGGACAGGGACGCACTGTAATTATTTCTGTAAGTTCGCCTTTCTGTTGGGTGGTGCTCACCAGAGCAGTCACATTTTTGATCCTGGGTCATAATGACACTGACAAAAGGAGCTTCTGCAAACTGCTTCAGATAGTGGCAAGGATACGGAAATACATGTGCTCAGATCAAGGGGGAGGGTTCCACGCGCTGAGTGGCCACGTGTCTTTTACTATAATAAATCGTTTGCAGTTTAAACATTTACCCTGTCTTCTGTTCCTGCCTTGGATGACAAGTAATGAGCTATGGCCAATGGCAGAGCATGAAGCAGGGTGCATACTCTTGCTCTGATTTGGGGACAGAGTCCCCTGAAGCATGAACCCCAATGCTGCTGGCCCAGGAGGGTCAGGACCTGGTCTTCCTGCCCCTCTGTTCCCCTACCCCCCTCTCTCCTCATCCTCCTCCTCCTCCTCCTGTTCCTCCTCCTCCTCCTCCTCCTCCTCCTCCCCGGCTTGTGTGTCCCTACAGCCTTCTTCTGGGATTCCCAGCCGTCCCTGCCCACAGGGCTCCAAGGTAAGAACATTAGATAAGAAATGAATGCTGCCTTCATTGGTTTTAATACTTTTCTTAAAAGCCCACTTGAAGGACGACAGACTCAGCTGTTGCTGAATGCAAATACAACCCCGAGGTCAGGAGTACTGAGCTGTCTTGAGAAGGACTGTTTTTTCCTATTTAACACATTCTGGAAAATTGCTCTGCAGCCCCATGCCAAAAAGAAAAGAAAAAGGAAAAAGAAAGAAAGAAAGAAAGAAAGAAAGCAAGCAAGCCATAGGGGCCATTTGGAATGTCTCCCCCTTTTACGAGTGACATTAACACCCCACATTAGAATGGCATGAATCTCTCTAGCCTCTAAAGTCCCAGCCGAGGCCATCGAAGCACAGGGGTCCTGAGTAGAGCCTGCTAGGACCTGTCCTGCCTCCCAGGGCCTTGGGGGTCACTCTTGGGATTCCCAGTGTCGGGTGCCCCTGACAGAACACACATAGGGGTGCTGAGGGGGTGCTTCCTGGATCAGCTGTGCTGGGTCTGAGACACCCCTCTTGTCTCACCGGACATCATAGCCACATTGGCGGGTGGGGATCAGTGAGCGGCACTGTCAAGGTGGAAATGAACGCCAGGAGAGAGGTGCAGGCTAAGGTCTCAGCTGGATGAGGGCTGCTCTGACACCAGAGTCCAGAGAGGCTTGGCTGGGCCTGGGTTGGGCTGCAGGGAGGGGCGGCCTGATGACCACCCCTGCAGGCAGAGGACTGGCCAGAGCCCAGGGCCGATTCTGCCCAGGGCAGGGCCCACAGTCCCAGACCCCTGTTGGCCTTCCGGCCCATTTCTGCACCTGGGCATGTGGAAGGCAATGCCTACGTGAAGAGTTGACGTGCAGATGAGACATGAGAGGCACAGAGACCGTGTTAGGGGCCCGTGGCCACGTGTGAGACGAGGTGGGGCGTGTACGTGCTGTGGCGTACTGCACACAGGTGAGGGATGCATGAGTCGTGTGTGCGCGTGCGCGCGTGTACTCACACATGGAGTGGCTGTGGCTCTCCGTGATGTGTGCAGCTGTGCTGTACGTGGAGAGGGAGATGTGCCTGTATGTGCAAAATGTGTGTGCGTGCTCTGTGTGCATGTGTCTAGCATGTGAGTATGTGTCGTCCATCTATGCAGAGGGTGTACACATGTGACGCACATATACACACATGCGATACATTCATGTGATGCCTACATGCGTGCACATGCCATGAGCCTTGGGACTCTGCTCTGTTTCTCTTTACTTTTGGAATAATGCGCACCTGTTGTTGGCAAACCCTCTCTGTCCTGTTCAGATATTTCTGTGTCTGTGGAGATGAAAATCGTTGCCCAGATTCAATAAGGCTGGAAATCAACTAAGGTTTTCATTTTGTCCTAAGCCTCAGCAGACACGATGCAGAGAAAAGCCCTAAGTGAAGAAAGTGCGTATAGGTTCCTGGAGTTTTCATCAAGGAAAAACCTTCATGTCCCATTTAAAACCTAAATACTTCCTCTCTCTTAAAACACACACACACACACACACACACACACACACACACACACACACACACACACAAAACTTTTAAACTCCATGTTCTGTGCTCATATGGACCGTTGCAGCCAAACAAAGACACCTCAATTTTTTAAAGACAGCCCTAAGTACACCCAACAGCTTGGGTTTTAAATGGATACATTGAAATATTTCTTTTTCTGTTCATTTCCAAACCGGGACCATAAATCACCCTTGTGCACACAATGGCCTGTGCCTATGGCAATTTATCATTTGGATAACGTCACCTGGTCAGGTGTGCATTAATTTATGCCTCACATTAGTACTCCAGGTGGCTGAGATTGTCCCTGTTGCTGGTCCAGCCAAGCAGCACCTAGCTAGGCAGGACGGATGAGGCACAGGCAGAGGGCCTGGCCCTCAGAGGACAAGGGGCAGCGTGGGAAAGCAAGTAAACCAGCGGGGACCCGCTGCCCACCCTCTTGCCCTTCAGTGTCACCGTCCCAAGATACCAGCGGAAGTGGGGCGGTGTACATCCAGGCAGCAGGGGCCCCGGGCAGCAGGGCCGTAGAGGGGTGGCATCTCCAAGGGCCAGGAAGCCACAGCGCTGTGCAGAGCCGCAGGGCCGGCTTTCCTGCTAGATGCTTGCCACCTGGCCAGGTCACACTACCTTCTGGGCCTCAGTCTCCCCAGCGATGAGTGGAGTACTGTTGGGGGCTCCCCAGCGACTTTCACGCAAGTGCAAAGGAAGCGGTAGTTGATAGGCAAGGCTGGATAGGTATTTATTATTCCTTGCCGCCCTGCGACTATTCTTTCCAGTTAGCCTAAAATACATGATAGAGGGACAGCTGTATATTTTTAACCCATGATATGGAGAACCGGCATTTATACGCCTGAAGGGGAAAGGTGCCTGCATCATCTGCTGTTCTGCCTCCTGTCTTCTTTCTCTCTCCTCTGTCTCTGTCTCCTCTCTTCCCCTTCTCTCTCTCTCCTCCCTCTCTCCGCTCTCACCCTCTCTTTTCTCTTTCTCCCTCTCTCCTCTCTCTGTCTCCCCCATGTGCAGACCACACCCTCCTCCCTTGCCAGCACAGACATTAGCTGTCAACAGCTCCTGCTCAATGTCACCTGCCATGCTAGAACTCTGTGACAACACGGTCTCTGATAATGCTCTGAACACCCTCTGGAGCCCCACACGAATCCTCTCCAGTTGCACAATGGGGAAGGCGAGGCTCGGAGAGGTAAGCTGCCCCAGACCACGAAGAGAACAGCAGAACCTGGGCCCTGAACCCAGGCTGTTTGCCGCTTGCTCGGCTGCTCTGGGTCCCAGGGCTGCAGTCGGTGAGCTCTGGCCAGGTCGGTCTGACTGCTTCAGCTCTGTCAGGCAGAGATCATCGGTGGTAGGTAGCCAAGAGGAACTACAAATATTTTTGAATTTCTACAAACATGGGGTGTGCCTCGAAAATTAAATATGGATGAGATTGGGCAACTGATTCTAAGAGTTGCACACAAAAATTAGCCTCCCTGCATTTCCCCCACCAGGTTTACAAATTTGAATTGCAAATTCAGAGTTCCTTTCTCAGCTCATACCTCTTCCTAAGCTAATGATCTTGCTTTGGTCTTCAACCACAAGGAACTTTTTCTTTCCACAGGAGACATGCAAACCCTAAAATCCAGGTTTGTTCAGAGGTGTAGCTTTAAAAGTGACTTCTGCATAGCCCAAGTAAGGCAAGGGAAAAGGACTTCTCAGTCACCCATATGGGAGACACCACTTGTGTTCCTGGCACGAAGTCCATGAGATCGTTTGATCCAGCAGAGTGAAGCTCTGCTTCCACCGATTACCCAGCATGCAGCCCCGGTCACTCAGGCTCCTCTCAGCTGCCCCCTGCTGTGCTCCAGCAGGGTCCCCCTCCGTCACCATGACGCCTCTGTCCTCCAACCAAAACACCTACCAGGGAGTGACTTCACCATCTCCGGTCACTCTGACAACAGCCCAAACAGAACGCTGTCATTTAAACCCTAAACACCCATCCAACCCGGCTGGGCAGGTCAGGCAGAATCTCAGCAACAGGCGGCGGCAGCGGTGGCCAGAGCTGAAGCCCAGGCTCTCACACCTGGGCTCTGGCAACGCAGGGAGACCCACAGAAGGCCAAGGAGGCAGTGGGGTCAGGAGGACCTGCTTGGGTGCCCCCCGAAGCTGCCCTCTGATCCAGTTTTGTTGCTAAATGTACTTAAAAGTGCTGAGTCCTTCTGTAGGACCCCCAGCTCCTGGCTGGCGCTCACACCACACTCACTGATAGGATACTGTTTATTAATACAGAACCATACGGTCGGGCTGGCTTCCTTATAAATTCAGAAACACTTTAGAACAGGACAACCTTAACCAGGATGTGAAAGTCCTTGCTTTCCGGCCCTCATTTTTCCAAGGGCCAGAGGAGCAGCCCCTCCGTCTCAGGGCTAGGTTCTAATTCCACCGATTTGAGTGTGAATGGGTGCCACAGGGCACAGCGTACAGGGTAACGTGGCACCTTCTCCTCCACTCCCTGCTCCACAGCAGTCAGCAGGCGTGGCAGGCGTTCACATGGCCTGAAAGAGTCCAGGAACCCTTTCCCCTGGTGCCCCACACCTGCTCTTTCAGCCTTCTCAGCCCCCTGGAGCAGGAAGGGCTGCCGGGCAGGACAGGGTGCTGGGGGCTTCCTAGGAAGCCTCTCTCGAGTGTTCTAGCAGATTCCATTGCATCTGGGATAAGCATTTTAGGCTGGGAAATTTCCTTTCCAGCAGGGAAGCCAGAACGGTCAGGAGCCTCACTCTTCCGCTTTTGACTTCTTGGTAAGAGGAGAAACTGCAAGACTGAACACAATCTGCAGGGGCAGAGGGAGGAGGACACGCTGGGTAGGGGCCTGGCTGCCGAGTTGGCCCCTGTCGGTTCACACAGCTCCCGCCTGTCTTCCGGAGGGCCACTCTTTCGGTATGACACAGGCCCTGTCATCGGTGTCACTGACAGGAACTCTGAAATGGTCTTTTCTGTTGCTGCTTGCAGGGAGCGAGGTGCAGGGCCGATGAGAAACTCAAGGACTCCTGGTGGCTTTGGCCTCCGCTGCGGCAGGGCCCTTTATCCCCACACTCCCCGCCCAGTCCCCACCATGCGCCACAGGACCTTGCCCTTACCAGGTGGGTGCTTACACCACGGTGCTATCGCCCCGGTCCCTGGTGCAGATTCTTCTATGGCTCCCACTTCTCAGGTGGGAAATGACCAACCTGCTCTGTGTGTTAAGGACCAGTAAGTCAGCAGCAGGGCTGGATTCAGGCGGGACCTCCCTGAGGTCCTCCCACCGTGTGCCCGTGGTGCCATCTTTGCCACAATCCTGAGC
The DNA here is from genome assembly GCA_004027025.1 of Myocastor coypus. Classification (NCBI taxonomy): domain Eukaryota; kingdom Metazoa; phylum Chordata; class Mammalia; order Rodentia; family Myocastoridae; genus Myocastor; species Myocastor coypus. The sequence goes on from PVJA010007593.1 coordinate 49,904, forward strand.
TCAGGTTGCAGTCAGAAGGGAAGCTTGGAGGGTCACGGAAGAAACGCTGTCGCCCCCACTCCCCCCAGCTTTCTCTGAAGCGGGGACACAGGTAACTGCTCGCAGCGGGGTCCCTATCTACAGAAAAGGCCCTTCAGCGCTCAATGCTAGAAACAACTCCAGGCCTCCTCCTCAGAATGACCAAGCCGATCTCAGATTCGGACAGGTAACCTGCCCGTCCTAGGAGGGTGGGCCGTAACACGCGGTGGTCATGTGGACAGTGAGTCCCAAATGGGTCTTGTGGAAGATTCACTTTACATATATAAACATCAGACCCGTACAGTATTTGGAGAGAGCATTTCACGAGGCTTGGTGGAGAAGCCCACAGTGGCTCCCCGTATTTCTCAGCCCCCAGGGACCCCTCTCTCAACTCTCTCAGCTGGCTCTTCTGCTATTTACCCCTGAATCTCTCAATAACAGGCTTATATAACTGCTTGTTGTCTCTTCCACCTGAGGCTTCATCCATCGACCTTGCACAGTGGAGGACAGGGCTTCTTGTCAGCTTTCTCTGAAGATCTTCCACCTCTCTCTCTCTCACACACACACACACACACACACACACACACACACACACACACAGGTCTTGTCCCTGTTCCTGTCAACGTAGTTGAGTCACAGTTTTGGTTGGATCAATACTCTGGTGGCTCCTCTTTTAATGAAACTGCAAACACATTTCACTACTGGGTCATGGTCTAGACAATGTGTCATCTTTCTCTCTTTCCTTTCTGTACAATATCCTGTTTTTCCTGGAGTGAATAATTCATTTCTTTTTCTTGCTTAATTTCCTAGGAACTTACCGATTATATAGCCCCGAACTCCTCCCAAGTTCTGAAAGTCTCTGTGTGTTCTGTCACCTCCCGCATTTCGCAGGATCCCACTGCTCCTGCCTTAGGAACCTTCTGATCTGTCCTGCTCTACACTGGCTTCTCTGTGGGCTGTTGCATGACTATCTTGTGCTTTCTTGGTCCCCCGATCCTGGGAGCGCTCTTGACTCTATTTTTCTGGCTTTGTGGCTTGGAGCTCCGTCTCTTTCTCGCTTTGTGCCAGCGGTGGCAAACCTATGGCATGTGTGCTGAATCAGGTTGCGACCCTGCCAGCTCTGCAAGGTCTTCCGTCCTTGGTTCATGCCCAATGGCGCATCCTCCTTGGCCTTCCGAGAGTGGCGTGGGACCTCATGAATCTGGAAATGGCTTCATTCTGACTGTGCGGGCCCCTTTTGGTTCAACAGAGCTCAGCACTGCAACCTTTTCCCTCATAGAGCCGAGACCTGTGCTGCGTAATTTCCTGTTGGCCAGCACTGTCACCGAGAAGCCTGAGCACCCTTCCTGGCCATCCTTGAAATGATGCCTCTTCTTTCTCCTGGGATGGCTAGGGTTTGCGTCTTGTCCCTGGTGTTCCGAGGTTGCAGACCTATCCTTAGCATGCAGTAGTTAGCGTCTTTCTAACTAAACTATATGAGGCCTCTGGGAAGCTCAGTGGCTCATTCAGTTTAGGGAACTGCTCCTGGGCCGGTGAGATGGCTCAGCAGTCTAAAGCTCCTGCTTAGGGAACTGCTCCTGAATTATTTCATCCTCTCTGTTCCCACACTTTCTCACTCTTCATTTCTCTCTCTAGAATGTTCATTGATTACAGCTGATGGTCCTTTCTGGGTGTTCCTTTTACAAGAACATTTCTCTTTTTCCATCTTCCTATGTTTACTGAAGAGAAAGGTAGCCTTAGTCCTGCTCAAACTGTTCCTGTCTTCGGAAATTTGCTACTTTAAAAAGCAATCCCTATAATTCCTATTCAATGCTTTCTTCCAGGTCCTGGAACTGTCAGTGGTCTGCTCATATTTAAAAGTGGGCCACCAAAAAGCTGGGTATGGGGTCTGAGCATAGGAGGGCAGGACTCACTTCTTGTTGGGCTGACTTACAGGACCACCGCCGGGGAGCTCCATCGCCAGCTCCTCTGGTCTTGTGTGTGTGTGTGTGTGTGTGTGTGTGTACGCGCACAGGGTTTCACTATGTAGCTTGAACCCACAGTGATCCTCCTGTTTTCAGCCTCCCCAGCACTGAGATTATAGGCATGTACCACTGTGTCCGAACTTGGTTGCTGGCCCAGCATGCCCGAGGGCAGGGCTACTGTGGTGCCAGAGATTGAACCCTGGTCTCTACACATGCCTAAGTAGACACTTTGTCTGCTGAGCTATCTTGCCAGTCCATCCTTTGGTCTTTGAGTCCTCGTGGACTTGTGAGATATCACAGGGAAAATTCTAGGTCTTACCCACAGGAACACAGCCCAAAGAAGAAAGCAAGGGTCTCCAGAGAAGAACACAGGCACTTTTCTGATCTCCACCTTCCTGCAGCATGTTCTGAATCCACAGACACCACTTTACACCATCCCCAAGAACAGTTCTCCAGCTCAAGGACACAAGCAGAGGGTGTCCTAACATAGCTCTGAGATGAAGCCGCTACCGAAAGACATTTTCATCAGTTCTCTAATTGCAGGCCACCTACACCATTTGTAGAGGTAACTGGCAGAATGGGTTCTGGAACTTCCCTGACAATGTGGACACTCTAGGTTTCTCCTTGCTGACTTCACAGTCAGCCCCCTGGCATCTGGCAAAGATGTGGCCTTGCTTTTATCACTTTCCAACTTCCAAAGTACTATTGCCAATGTATTCCCTCTTCCTTTTTGCCCTTGTACATTATCCACAAAGACCCTTTACAAGTAATTTTAGTAGGCTTTGAGAAACAAATGACATTATATTTGAGTATCTAATGTGCTTGCTACCTACCTTTTATTGTTTGCTTTCCATAGTCAAATAATCAGATGTACTCGAGACCAGAAATATTGTCTGAAAAGGGATCTTGAGCTACTGGAAAACTAAACAAATGTCTTTACGTCCTTTATGTGGCCCGTATTTCAATTTTCTTTCCTACCTGCACACTGCTGTGGGCCCCGTTCTGCCCAGTGAATTTATGCTCTCCATTTCTCAGATTCTAGTCTGATCATTTAATCTGCAGTGAGCAACGGAAGCCCAGCCATGGAGCCGAGTACCCAAATTCCACTTACGGTCTCCTAGGCAGCGAAGCACTTCCCACCTCAGATTCTTCCTACAAGCTGCTTCCTTTGCACATGCATCATGGTAATACTGACATGGTGAGGTTCCAGGGAATCCTTGTCTGCTACATAGAGGACCGAGGCCTGCGAACTGTGAACTCTGACCACCCAAGACGGGAATTGATAGGTTGCAGAGATTTGAAATGTGTGTCCCCTCCCCTTCCTCAGAGGAGTGAGAATCTAGGCAAGCAGTGTGGCAAGGACCTGTATCTTAGCACTGAGTAGAATCTGTCGATGGAGATATAACTTTCAAAGTGAGCCCAGCTGCACTGTGGCATCTGCCCATCTTCCACCTAACCTGCCGTGGAAGTCCTAACATGCTTTGCAGCTAATTGAAGACCATGGTAGAAGGCATAGAAACTACTCTAGCATATGATACCTTCATTGTAATCATCTATTCTGCTGGGCCTATAAACAACATTTTATATAATATATTAGAGGCAACAAAATACTTTTACCGTTGTTGTGTGATTTTATATTAGAATAATCAAGAAGCATCATAATTATAGAATTTCACAGGTGAGGAAAATCAAGGCTTAGAAGACTGAAGCACCACATTTAAGATCACTCACATTGCAGATGCGATCCTTTGGCCTAAGGCAGTGTTGGTGAACATATATCATGTATGCTATTGTGTTTTTCTTTTAAAACAAATGATGTTCCTGTATGAGCTATTTTCTCTCAACTAAAACCGCTGTGTTCATTTTTAATGGCTGTGTTTGAACTTGAGGATAAATAAGGAGGTCTGGGGTCACAGTCTGGGCATCCTCCTCTTAAAGGTTTGCCATCCCTGGTCTAGGTTTTCACGATGGCATTTAATTTTGACTTTTCCTTTAGTCCTCTTGAGCAAGTACTGGCACCATGAAGTTCTGTGCTGTAGGAGGACACCAGGCCTGAGAACCTCAGCCACATAAAGCTATTTGGATAAAGAAGCACAGTGCATTTGGCACTACAATGTACAAAAATTATGGGACCATAAATAACCAACTGTTGTTCTTTTTATCTGAAGGGACAATTTTGTACAATTGTTTTTAAATGAAAACTGTACTGCATTGGACTGTTCTTTGTGCTCTGAAGGACTTTCTCGAAGTTCTCAGCGCAATAAGTCGATCTTTCTAATTCTGACAAAAATGTGCCCTCCTCCCCAAAGCCCTCTTCAGCATCCTAGGTAGATTCAGGCAGCCTGCCTCCTCCACGGTGTCCTGTATGTGACCCCCGCCCCCCCACCGAGCACAGATTGCAGGCTGATGATCCAGATTTTGGCTGGAGGTGGGCGGGGTAAAGGGGATGGACAGCTCCATCGGGAGCTCCCCTTCCTGCAAGTGTTTCCTGATGGTGAGAGTCAAGCCTTATTCTGCTCTGTATCGCCAGCATCTAGCACTTTCTGAGATATGTTAAAGTTTCAAACAGTGTAAAAATAAACATATGCTCTATGAGGGAGGGGACAGCTCCCTGGGAAGCTCAGTGCAGGCCCATAAGCAACTTCTCCAAACTTTAAGCCTGGAATTTTGCAGGCAGACACCAGAGGAGGGTAAGAGGAGTGCAGGGCGGATGGCTGCACCAGCAGGTGCTTCAGAACTGCTGGACATTCCCTTTCTGCAGCAGCACAGGAAGCCCAGCTGCGGTGACTCCTTCTCCTTCCACCCACGCCTGCCCTGCTCAGCTTCCTTTGCTGTTTGCCAGGCATGGTGTGACTTTCCTCCAAAGGACTGCTTTGGGCATCAATGTGAACCAGCCTTTCTCTGCGCACAAAGGCTGCTATAGGAAGCCAGGAGCCAGAGGTGCTTTTGTCGGGATCACTTCTGGTGCCTGCGTCAGGACCGGAAGCCCACGTCAGGATCACTTCCGGTGCCTTTGTTGTGACCACTTCCGGTGCTTGTGTTGGAATTACTTCTGGTGCCTGTGTCAGGACCACTTCCAGTGCTTCCTTTTGTATCTGACCCTGGGGTAGGGAATGAAGGGCTCAAGTCGCTGGAGGGCTCTCTCTGTGGTTTTACTCTTTGCTGAGAGCTCTGGGCAAATCCGAATCCATGTTCACAAGCAGGATGCATGAGGCAAGGTGGGTTGAAGAGATCAAAACCCTTAGTTTCTCTTCCCACGTTTTGACCTTAACAAATTCAACTAACCCAACCATGTTTCAGTTTACTTCTCTATAAAAACGAGTCTAATGATACTTTGTTCAGCCCAGGGAGGAGCAGCAAGGCTTAATTAACCAATGCACACTTCTCTCGGCACTTTGGACGTCCTCCACGGGCACAGAATTATGTTATTACTTGGAATAATAATAATAGTTCCTCCTAATAATTCTGTGTTATTATTGCGTATAAGGCGCTGTATTAGAGGCCTTCTGGAGCTACTTTAATACCCATAAATGTCTCTCCCTGGTACTACAAGGGACCACTGCCTGGTGATTGGGGTTTGTCTTACATTTCAAAACGAGTCCATTTAAACTCTCCGCGGAGTCCTTAAAGCAGTGCCTGGCCAGGGGAGACCTCTTTTGATCTCAAATCGCTGGACCGCTGAAGGCCCTGCAGCTGGTTTTGACTTTTAAAAGCTGGCAACATTCAGGGCCACATTTAGGAACACGAACTGAGAGGCACAGGGGGAGAGGAGCGGACCCTTCCCTTCCTACCCAGCCACAGGGTAAGGCGCCCAGGCCGCGGGTCTGAGCCGTGGCTTCTGGATCTCTGCCTGCCAAAACAAAATCCCTGCATGTTTACGGGGTACCACGTCACGCGAGGACGCATGCGCACACTGTGAAGCGAACCACGATCGCACGCATTTATCCATTCTTTGTGGCCAGAACAGTTAAGATTTAGTCTCTCAGCACTTTTGAATCTGCCTTCATCTGGGGGAGCTGCATTGCAAGACGCATCGTGGAAACCTCAGTCGCGTGGACCCCTTTGTTGCGCTGATTTTTCCTTTATGCATGCATACTAAGAAGACGCTTGTTCTAGCCTAACTCAGTAATTATCAGGTGCCGTCGTCGCAGGCCTTGCAGCCTGGCGGGCAACAGCGAACCTGGCCCACACGTAGTGTCCCTTCATCACACTGTCACGGACGGAAGATCTATTCTGGGCTGAGGTCAAGTTCTTGCCTAGCAGGCTCAAGGCACTGGGTTCAAAGCCCAGCACTGAATGGGGGAAAAAAAGAATTGCTGTTGCTTTAGAGATCTACGCCGTCTCCTGATCTGCTTTTCTTTCCTTCCCGAGAAGGTCCATCTGAAGGAAGCGCCTCTGGGCTCCCTTTCCATATCTGAATTGCCTGCACCATTGCGGCTGCATTGTTCAACTGTCTCACTGAGGTAAAACGAGGACACCTGACCACAGGGGCTGTGGTCATGGGTCTGATAACAGTGGCAGCGGCCACCTCAGTGACAGGCATGGAGCAGCAAAGTGTCAGGCAATTCACGCTGTATGAACTTGTCCTCCCTCCTCCCTCCCTCGTCTGTCCTCTCCTTTCTCTCTCGGTCTCTGTTTCTCCCTCTCTTGCTATCTCATGCTTTTGGAGCTCGCTTGGCTAGGAGTCCCTGAGCACATGTAGGACCAAGGTGTGGAATTTATTATTAACTGCTATCACCAGCTCCTTTCCTCTTATTTCCCTATGGATCTCCTACTTCTTCAAATCCAACTCTGTCCCCTGTTAGTTCGCACTGTTCTGAACTACCACATCACCACTCCTCCTTCCTCATCTGCTCTTCAGGGCTAGGTAGGGCCGTCTCCTTCCCAGGTGGGGTGCAAGCCCCTCTCGGGGGTGCCTGCCACACCTGTGTGTGTCCCCCGCACTTGTCTGCTTCCTGCCACATTCGCTGTGGGTCTCCACCCACAGGGACACAGAGCGAGCCAGTCCCACGCACAGGGTTTGCACGCAGCAGATGGCTAATCCGTATCATCCAGTGAGTTAAGGAACACCGCTGCCTTCCTCTCCCTCCCCTGGCTTCCTCTCTTACACTCCTTCCACCCAGCCTCAATGTGAATCCCTCCTCACCCTCCTCTGCACCCAGCCCAGGCAAGAATAAAGGATGGAGAAAGCAGAAAAAAGAAGAAATAGATGCCAGGGAAGAGAGGAGTGCTTTGTGTAAAGGGGGCCCGGGGCCAGGAGCCAGGCAGAGTGAGACAGAAGGAAAGATATTTGGGAGAGGAGTGCTCTTGCCATCGGGGACGTCAGGAGGCTGAGAGGTAAAACCGTCCTGCACTGGGATTTGTGCAAAGTTTTCCCTGTAAGAGAAGGGGGACCACAGGAGAAGCCTATCAGGGCTTTTATATGCCCCGCCTCCTTTGTTCCTTAGGCTCAGCCCGCGAATGTAAGCCTCACTTGCAGACAGAGAACCTCCCAGAGGTGGGCACCTTGCTCGAGCCCAGGTGCAGATGCCAGAGTCCAGTACAGTGCCCTCTCTTGTCCCTTCAGAAGGGCGGAATGTCCTTCCTTTTGGACCCTGGGTCCCTATGAAGAAAGGGGAGCTGGGCACCTAGTGGGTGCTAAGTCATGCACTTTACGAAGTAGTTTCTCGTTTCAGTATGAAAAGAAACCAACCCACTTCCTTCCATCAGAGGCGGGGGAGCGGAGCTGCTTTCCCTCTCTTCCTGGCTTGCTTCACGATGCTCCGGCCGGCGTCTCAGCGTCCGCTGTGGCCCCCGCAGAAAGGATGCTGTGTAGTCTTCTCACAGCAGTATTTTCCAGCCCCGCCTGGGCCAGGCAGATGGAGCTGTGCTTGTGGGATCTACACACCCTGCACGAGGCAGGCCAAGGGGCAGATGACTACTGCTCTGCCATCCCAGCTCTTCTGAAAGGTGCTATGATGCGTGTGGGCAGATACGAGCGGGGCCCTTGTGCCATCACGACAAGCTGGCCTCCCTCCCTGGTCTTTTATACCTAAATTCCCCCTCACCTGGGGGCATGAGATTAAATACAACACTCTGGGGCAGAGTAAGCAACAGCCCAGTCTTTGATTTACCCTGTTACTGGAACTGCAGCCCGAGAGCAGCTCCCTTCATCCCTTAAAGAGGGAAAAGACCCAGGCAGCTGGGAGGCCCGCCAGGAGTGCCTCTTGCTGCTGCTGAACTTCCCATGAAACCGAGATGCACAAGGAGGAGCAACAGTCAAGTCCCATGGCTCACACGCACATCCTCAGCTGCACTGCTCAAGGCCCAGGAGCAGGGTGCGAGGGCCCTGAGTCCACCCACAGTCAGCACAAGCAGCAGGGCCTTCTGCAGCTCGCATGCCACTCCTGGACTGATCTTGGTAAAGGGAAGGGAGAGCTGGAACTTACAGGTGGCTCAATTAGAAAATGCAAATAAGGTCAAGTTTCTCACAGGCTGTGAGATTTCCCCGGAGAAATTTCCTCCTAGTCTCTGCCGCTGCCCCTGGTGCCTTTGGAGGCTGGCGTTGGCCTATGGGTTAGAGGGGCCCCCTGCAAGCCTCCCCATGCCCCCCCCCCAACCTCCAGCTGCACCAGTAATTGGATCCCATTTGGGTCTTCCTTGAGTTTGGGGACTTTCACGCTGGGGGTCAACTTCAACCTAGACGTCTGCCCATGAAAAGTTGCCTTTTGTGGGTATAGCTGGGGGTGTGCTGCTGAGTAATCACCCTGTACCCAGATCCCTACAGCGGACTCCCTTAGAAACATCCCCTGGGGACATGGGAGGCTCCTGCCTGCTCCTGAGATCTGGGCAGAACCTGAGATCCGCAGTGCACTCTGGGAGGAGGCCATCGCCCCGCCCCCACAGCCTGCCTCCCACAAGCCAGCAGGAGTGCATGCGCACGTGTGTGTCGTGTTGCGTAGCCCTCCTGGCTGGCCCTCCCCTGGGCCACTGCGCTCTGAAGTCTTCCCATCGTCTTGCCCTTGGGAAGCTAGCCGTTGGCCAGGACATAGGGCTCCACCTTCCATCCACCTGAGGGTGGATCAGAGCACCTACAGGGTTTCTCTTGTGCAGTGCAGGTTGGAGCGTGTGTTCTGAAAGTTGTCCCCTCCCCCCCACTTTCTCTATACCCTGAGATAGATAACCACTGCTGATCAAAGCTCCATCTGGAGTTTCGGAAGAATGGATAGTCCCGGTGGCTGACTTTTCAGCGTGGGACAGAAAGAGGGGAGAGAGGGCCCCACCCCCAGCTCTTCAAGTGCCAGGAAATCTCAGCGGAAGCAGACAAGACCCTTGGCTGATCAGGTCACACGTGGGCAAAGAGATGAGCCATTTGAGAAAGGAGTGTGCGGCACGGCGGCGGCCAGAGTGGGCACGTTCATTTTCTTGTAAATGGTTTCCCAACTATTTTCAAGCTGAATATGACCCTCTTGGTCTGCAGCTTTCATACTCAGAATGAAGATGGAGGGTGGGGGAGGAGGTAGCAGGTTTACTGGGCTTACAGGAAACTTGGAGGATAAAGACACAGATTTCTCCTAAATCATGAAAACTGCAGATCTAGAGGTTCCCGCTTATGCAGCAACTGAGCCTCCCTCTCCCATGGCGTCTCTGAGAATGAGCCACTCACTGCAGTGCTAGAGCTGCCTGACACGGTGCAGAGACCTCAGTGCCGCCCTGAAGGATTCTGGGTACCTTCCAAGGTTCTCTGAGGAGGTGCTCGCTGGCTAATCCCTACCCCACCCAGCTCTGCAGCCCCATGGCTGCAGGTTGTTTGAGGCTGCCCCCCTGTGCCAGATGCACCTCTGCCAGGTGTCACCGATCACCTATGCCAGCTGCAGGGCCCAGGACCTCCGCCAGGTTGACTCCGCCCTGCTGCTGACAGGGCCAGTTGGCTGGATCAGGCATCTACCCACTTCAGGGCCTCCGGGCTCCTGGCTGCAGCTCCCCCTTCTCAGCAGTCTGCTCCTGTCCCTGGCTCTTGCTTGTCCCTACTGGGCCCCCCTTGGAACTCGGCCTGTTGGCACTGAGGACTTCCTGTGGTGATCACTCTATGCACTGCCCCTGTCCTGGAGCTCATGGTCACGGAAGCCTTGGGCTGTCTTGAAGGTTTCCATGAAGAGAGGGACCCTTGATTTCTTCTTCTCTCCTTGCCAAAGGGTCCAAAGTCTTCTGCAGGTCTGTGCCAGGCAGGTCACCCTTTCATCTCTGCCCCCGGAGGACACATCCCCTCCTCCGCATTCCCCAAAGCCCCGGAGCTCACCCACATCTCCTCCCGATGCCTCCCACCCACCTCTCCTCCCTGCCTAGGTGGTGATCTCCGTGGCGCCAGCGACCGTGGCTTACTCATCCCGAAGCCCTAGCAACCAGCGTGGGCCTGACGAGCAGGCACAAACATTTATGGTGCTCGCTGCTCAGCAGGCCCTGCGCCAGGGCAGGCTGCCACTTTACGCAACACGTACATTGCCACCGTACCCTCGCCACAACCCTGCAGGCGCCACTCTTCTCTGGCTCACTTGAAGGAGGAGGTGAGCGGGGACAAAGGGTCCAGGTGACTTTAGCCAAGGGGGCTCAGCTGCTTAGGCGCTTCAGGCCACTGGTCCCCGAAGCCCTGGAGGAGGTTCGCTGAATAAGGAGACAGAAATGAACCAGGAAGCTGGTGCCCTTGGAGACGCAGTACTGTAGAGTGGGAATATGCTGAGAGGTCATGGAGACCAAACCCTGGCTTTGTTTTGGGGGACACTGAGGCTCAACACGGTGAAATGAACAATGGTAGAGAGAGAGAGCGAGAGAGAGAGAGAGAGAGCGCACAGTGGGTGAGGGCCCTGCCGCCTTGCTAGTCAGGCCTCCTCTGGCCTCAGGGTCCTCATCTGCAAGACGGGCTGACAGTAGTTGATTTCACAGCTCTGTGAGTAGGACTACTCAAGATCGTGCCAGACTCTTAGAACAGCGTCCGGCTTAGGACAAGTTTTGAGGGGTCCTAGCTACCATGCCTGGTAGAATCCTAGCGCTTAGGGCTGACCAGAATCTCAGAAATCACCAACTGAGGTCTTCTTTTATCAGCTGGAGATTATTTCCAAGGCTGGACTCATAGAATATGGTGGTTTACAAGCATGGTGGCCGGCACCTCCCTTGCCCTTGTTTTGCAAATGAAGGGCTTGACCCCTTCCTTGCCAAGAGCTCCACTTGGTGGGAGCCCAGTTCGAGGTGAGCTGGGGAGCGGGGAGTCCAACTGTCCGAGATTTAAGTTCAGCAGAAATATCCCGCGCGGCAGCTCAAGTTCAAGGCTAGCAGGTCCATCCAGATCCAGTTCTTTCATATGACAGGTGGGTAGAATTACAGAGTCGCATTGCAACCAGGGATTTGCAAGGTCCACCCCGGAGAGGGCAGGCCCCACCCCCCCACCCCAAGGCTGAGTGCTCGGCGCATGAATCAGCATCTGGGCACAGCCACACAGGGCCACCCATCAGTCGGTGCTGGCCATCAGCTGCCCTCCCCAACCCTGTCCCTACGCCATCCAGTGTCAAGGTTCTCTGTGTTTGTTTATCCTCATGTGCATTAGATGGCCTTAGAAAAGCTGCTGCCCACGCCCCAGCGCAGACAGACTCTGCAGACCCTAGGGCGGGGCCGGGCCTCTGTGCCAAGGGCCAAAGTGATTGTGAGGTGCAGCCCTCCTGCGCCCCCACAGCACTTGCTGAAACCCAAAGCGGCACACAGAAATTGTTTTGTTTTCTCTCATTGCACTTTATTGTCAGTTTTCACAGCACTCAGCAAGATATGACTTTCTACTTTCGTTTCAGAAATTTCCTGTGCCTACCCTAACTTTATGGGATGGGCTTCCTCAATGGGCACCAGGGCTGTGGGTTACAGAGAACATCTGAGCCTGGCCCAGGGCAGCTGCAGGAGGGCTGTGTGCTACGAGGGACTAAGTACACACATGCTGGGCGTGTACAGGCAGGACACACGCGTGACTTGAGTTTTTCACTCTCAGAATGTGTTGCTGCGATCTTAGAGAGAACATAAAGCACAAGTAATGCATGTTTTATCTTCTCTGGAAGTAAAAAAGTTTAGTTTCCTTTAGTAGACAAATAGGGATATTTTTTGGCAGGCACCAGAATAAAGAAAAGACAAAAAAACAAACAAAGCAACAATCATAACACAGAAGATACTGACAAAAAATGTCACATAACCACTTTGGCCAAAACAGTGGCTTTGCCTGTAACACCACCACTGCTCTAGGTCAAGACCTCTATATGCGTGAAGGGCAGCTGGGGGATTCAGTGCACTCATCAGCCCTTGGTGAGAAATTCTGGCAATGCAGACAAACATCTGTGGCCTTGAATGTACTGGGCAAACAGAGCTCATGGATGTAGAGCTCTAAGATCTGGAAGTTAGCAGTGAAGCGCTATTTCTAACACTTGGGTCTGTCCGCTACCCAAGTACGTAGGTCAGTGAGACCAGCTGCCTTGATTGAGGTTCGTGGGAGATCCAGGGACAGATCCCCTGGGGAGCCTGCGTTACACGCTGGCATAACTGGGATGTGGGGGTCTTAGTCGAAGACCAGAAGGTCCAGGATTTAAACTTACTTTTGACCCCACTGGGCTTATGGAAGTTAAAACAGTCACTGTTCCCTTGGCTCCTGTGTGGAGAGTGGCCCCAACCTCTGAAGTCAAGACAAACTGTGTTCTTGGATGTGATTTGGGGGTTCAAATGAGGAGACACAATTGTCTCTGTGGCTATAAATACAGCCTTGCTGGCGGAGGCCAACTGGCTCCTTTCATAGACATCTTCCCCTGTAAAAGAATCCTGAGGTGCCAGCAACTGGGACATCACGCTCAATAATAAAATCCGTGTTCCCAAACTTAGTGTGCTGGTGGCTATATGTTGTGGCCCTTGAACCATTCCAGGTGGACCCCACTCTCAGCTGCTGCCCTTCAATGGCTGGGTGACTTGGACAATTTGCATAACCTCCCTTGGTCTCTATCTCTGCATCTGTAAAATGGGCCTAATGAGGGTACCTCACTCGTCCTACTGGCGCTATGGAGACCTGTTGTTGTCATTCATGTAAAGTGTTGTAAGGAATGCGACGGAAGGGTTAATGCCACCTACAAGCAAATCTAATCTCAGGCCCCTGGAACCTGCTGTTGGCATCGGCTTGCTTTTTCAGAAGACCTTGTAAGATGAATCGCACCTCTGCTAAGGGGTGGGATAGCCGATGACTGTCCTGTGACAAAGGTCACAGCAGTGACCTCAGTGTGGAATGTGAGCTATCGTAAATAAAGACAGTGTGCAGCCAGGAGCTTCCAGAGTTTCCCTGCGCTGCTGATACCTGGACATCGGCTCAGGTCATTGGAGCATTGCATTAAGGAGACAAAGGTGACAGGGGTCATCCTACAGCTGGCCTCCCTCCCTTGGCCCTGTAACAAAGCACAACTGGAAGACAGTGCCGTGGTGTTTGGGGGCAGCCTGGCACAGTTCCTCACTGCCTGGGGAACTGGAACCTGAAATCCGGGCTAAGCATCTCCATTCATATCACGGCAGCTCACGCCATGTACTACCACGGTCATCACACAGAAAGCCATGCATGGGGGAGACCAAGCTGCAGAAAAATGCGGTGATTCTCTGGGAGTCTGGGTGACATCAGGAATGATGTTCACCACTCATTAGAGACCAGAGCTGAATTATGCTGAGACTCTCAGGGTCTCGTTCAGGAGGAAGGCATGTACCCCTGAGGTTCCATAAGGGGCGCCATGCAAGGTGGCCTCTTGAGTAAGTCTCCAGGTCCAGAGCCATGGGCTGGTGGAAGCCGAGCCCCAGCCCCAGGCAGCAATGGGAAGTCTACCTCCAGCCTGCTTACCTCTGGAGTAGCAGGGGCCAAACCTAAACACACAGTGTGGCCAGCTTGAAAGAGTGATGGATGGTACCCAGCAGCTCAACACTTGCAAATTTTCCTCATCTGTAAAAATGCACTAGTATCAGAGAGCTTTTCTAGTTCTAGAATTTGAAATGAAACTTGTTCTGGGAGTAACTCTTCTGTTCCTTCGATAGAACAAACCATCACCACCACACCCTGCCACACGAGGAGCCTCCTCTATCACATTCCTGGGAGTTCACCTTACAGATATATCCATCTGTGCCCCCAAGGGCTAGTCATCTCTTCCTCTAAGGCAACCAACTCTGAGCACATGCAAACCTTTGTGATTTATCACTTTATGGGGAGGGCCAATAAGATAGATCATTCTCCAAATACTATCTAGCCCCTCAGTAGGAACTTGGATGGGATGGGGTGGTAACTTTGTACCCCAGAGTAGGGGCCATGTCTCATTTGTAGGTAGAAATCCTATCCTAGCCCAGGGACTGGCACATGCACAAGGACTTTGCAAGCTTTGAAAGCTTCCTCCGTTAGACCTGGCTACCTCTTGGAAATCGGATCCCCATGCTCCCAACAATCCCTGCTCTCCAGGGTAAATTCCCAGTGTCAGCACTAACTTCCTTTAGCTCTGAGAGGATCCCAGGGTGCTGCAGAGGACTACTGCAGGACCTGGCGCACAGCCCTGCACCAGTTCTAGGCCCTACGCTTTTTTTAAGCACTTGATTTAAATGAAGAAAGAAATTGGCTTATATTTTTAGCAGCTCCTGCTACTGAAACTCATTTGACAAAAGTGCCAAAGGGACAGTTAAGTCTGAGTATGATTTTTTTTTTTTTTTTCCCATGGAGGAGGAAGAGGGTATAATTTATCTGAAAATGACTGGTACTTTCCTGGCCTGGGGACATTATCCTGCCTGCTTGCTCGCTCTCTCTCTTTTTAAAGACATATTCTTTTTCTCTTCCCCCTTCCATTCCCATTTCAAACTTAAGATATTTATTGTCTTCAGCCTTAATCCTCAAGCCCTAACGGAGCCACAGAGAGGAACGGGCGTGCATTCCTCGTTCGGAAGCTCCATCACCTTCCATTACATTTTGGAAGTAGAGGCATCTCAAGGGCAGATGGAAGGCGCTCAGAGCTGCAAGGATAGTGTCAGTCAGGGCTTTGCAGGGGTAGGACCCAAAGCCCAGGCAAAACACAGTACCGATGCCGCCCCCACATGCACTGACCAAAGCATGCAATTTCCAAGCATCCCAACCCCCTCTTCCCAAATGTCTCTGTAATGAACTTGCCCTTGAACCCAACCAGGACTCTCCACCTTCATTGATGGAGACAACTCCATTGGCAGTTGTTGCAGGGGCTTAAGATGCTGGTATACCAGAAGTCTCTGCTAATGTATACTCATTGCTCACGGAAGGAACACGGACAGTTAATGCAGGTGCAACGCCAACGACTCCATGAGCCAACAGAGATAGACGGAGTGCCGGGGAATCCCGGAATTTTGAAGGGATGGAGGTTGGTGAGGGACCCTGGCACACACAAAATTCACGCGGAACCCATCTTGCCTTGTTACTTTGAAACGCAAAGCTATAAAGGACAGCTATGTTTCCAGAAAATAATTTGAGAATATCTCTCTGGCATGACCTATTGGAAGGGTCATCCTACAAGGTGCGCCTGCCAGAGGGGCGGGGTCATCCTCCCAGCATTCTTTGCGGCCCTCAGGCAGCCAGACAATGCATAGAGCTGCTGCTTTGTGCTGTCTTTTTTTTCTGTTGCTTTCTGTCTTGGGTTAGTGGGGATTAAACCAGGGCTTTGGGCACTGAGCTACATACCAGTCTCTAATTTTTTTTTTTTTTTTTCGAGGCAGGTTCTTCCTACGTTGTTCACTTGCCCAGGTTGGGCTTGAATTTGTGAACCTTTGACCACAGCCTCCCAGGGTGATGGGGTTATGGATACGGACCACCACCGCTGCCTGCTTTCTAGTTGCAGGAAACACACATCTTTGCTCCTGATCTCATGCGCTGCCCCTTGCGCCCTGGCTGGGCCTGTATTAGCTGTGCAGTTAATACCGGCTGGTATACGGCAGAAGCCTTAGACATAGCAGAAAGAACTGCGGCAAGCCCTGCGCACAGCTCCTAGTGGAGGGTCCCTGGAGGCAGGGACAGGCAGTGCCAGGAGTGGTGGGGTAGGGGGCAGTGACTTAACTTCCCCAAGGACGAGGAAGGAGGCGAAGTTAAGGGGGCGAGATCGGAGCGGTCACACCCTCCATTGAGGTTGCAAAGGACCTACGCACCTCCCTCCCAGCCCAAACCCCCGGATGAGGCCTCAGTGAGAAAGCTCCCGGGGCTGCGGGTGGGAACATCTAGGATCTTTTATCACAGGCTCAGGGAGAGCAGGATAAAAGCCACATCTCGGTTAATAGCTTCTCCAAGGACCACAGCGCTACGCTTTGCGTCCCTCTTCTTCCAGATTCCCATTGATTTGGATTCTCTCTCATGTGCCGACAGCCCACAGCCACGCTCCTCCAGTCGCTCCCTCTCACCTGTGGAAAGGTGTGGAATTCATTTGGGTTCATTATGGTTTCGGGCCAGTCACGTACTTTCCTCATGTAATACCCAAAAGGTTATTCCTTTACTGAGATCAAGGAGGGATCTCCAGGCGTCCTGCAAAGAAGACAATGGGAGCCCCCCCGGGGGGGCTGCCTAGCGGAACACACACCGCATGGGGGTGGGGCGGGTGCAGCGGCGGGAGAGGCCAGGTCACCGCTGGGGCCCCACCTGGTCCAGGCTCCCCTGGGTCCTTGCCAGGCGATGCTCCGAGAGCTGTGTAGCGGGAAGCCTTGCCCTTGGGCTAGCGGGATGCGGCCTTTCCGGCCACACTGCAGCTCCCTGGATGCGGTGGGCAGCAGCGAGGACGTGCGTGTGTGTGGCGCAAGAGCAGATCCCCTGTCCGGCCAGCTCCTGTTCCTAGGTCAGCATCCTAGAACTCAGCCTGCATGGAAATGTGGCAGGACTTACACTGGCTGCCTCAAGGCGAATGCAAGCGGGTCTCTGTGCCCTCTTCCCTGCATGATGTAGTGTCACAGCTCTGTCCCCAGCATGAGCACTGCATCAGGCATTATGAATAACCCGGAGATGAGTTACGGAGGAGCGTGGGTTACAGGCAGACACCACTGCCCGCGTGTCGGAATCGTGGGGCCGCCGGAGCCTACCCTCACCCGCACCTAGCGACTACTGCTCTGATTTCCACGCCCCGGAGCTTCACTCCGCTAACAAACTGTGCTCGGGCCAGGCCTCCAGCTTGAGTTCTGCTAGCGGAACCCTGCAGGAGCAAAGCAGAAACCTCGCTCGGTGGTGGGAGGCCTCCCAGCCTGACGCTCCCCGGGTCACTGCCCAAGCTCACCAGGGGTCCCAGGGCAGCCGAGGGGCAAGGGCGGTGAGCTCTTCCACGAGAAAAGGAGAGCCCAGCCTACTCAGGGGTGCGAGGGGCCAGGTGAGCTGGTGACCTTGGGGCTGGAGACTGTGATCGCCTGGGTTCATCGCCCACCTGCGACTTCACTCAGTGAACTCAGCTGCAAGGGTACCTCCTGGGACAGTCAGCGCCATCTCTCGTACCCCCAGTGCCTGCCGAGGTCCCCTGGGCCCTTGGGGTGGGGCCTGGGGACCGAGTAGCGCAGCACTGTCGGACACGCAGCAGGAACACATCAAGTAGTCATTCAGGGAAGTAGTCATTAAATTTACTGGACGATCGAAGGAATGAACGGATGGGCATGACCATGCCGAGATCTCCCACTCTATTAGACCCATGGGAGGGAGAGAAGCTGCAGCGCTGGTTTTAAATTTTGCAGAAAAGATCCACTTCTATCAGTCCCTCCATATATTTTCTGTTGCACCAAAAATATTTTTATTTATTTATTTATTTATTTTCCAATTCTTTTATTGTTTAAATTTAACAATGGTTATATTACATATTTTCATCATCGGATCAGTTTAGATTAATACATATAGGTATATAAGATTGATCAAACAACTAAACATTAACCTTTCTAAATCCACATTACTTTTTTTTTTCTTTTCCCGCTTTTTTTCTTTGAAAGTTGACATATTGCATATTGTCCTCAC